>LIEC01006512.1:0-39658 GCA_001925005.1 Drosera capensis
TTCTCCCTCATCATGGCACTGTAAATGTCCTCTCGGGGTTCACAGTGGACTAATCTAGAGAGAGAAAGTAAAGAGAGATATAAGTGTTGATTTGGGTTCCCTTTTTGATTTGAGCGAAGCGTGACAGTGCATTAAACGAAGAGGTCAAGCGAAGAGTCTCCTCCAAACCCCATTTTAGAACTGCCCATTTCGGTTTTTCAGATACCCAGATGACGTTTTCAAATGGGTTCGGTGTTGTTTTTGATATTTTGAGTTGATCGGTGGAGTTTCTGGGGAAATGTATGTTGGGTTTGTTTGTCTGTGATCGTTTAGGGTTTGTGTTTGTGTGAGAGACATCATCAAAACCTCGTTTTAGAGTTGCCCATTTCGATTTTTCACCTACCCAGATGATGTTTTCAAATGGGTTGGGTCTCGTTTTTCATGTGTTGAGTTGATCGTGGAAAAATTTGTGTGGGGTTTTGCCAGTGATCATCTAGGGTTTGTGTTTGTGTGAAGAAATCATTGTGTTTGATCATTTGGGATCTTGTTTTGGGACTTTTGATTAAGTGGGTAGAAGGTGGTTTGGGTTGTGGTTAAGTTTTCTGTGTTTTCTTGAGTGGGAAGTGAACAAGAGATGGCAAAAGATTGGGGAAACTCTGAACCTTTTTATCCTGCTAGGATAACTCGTGCTCCTTATGTGATTCCACGGTATAGGGACAATGGAGGAATGAGGGTTTCTGACCGTTCTAACTCTCCGGGTTACGATTCTCAGTCGATTTCAGGTGGGTATGGCTTTGCTAGAGGCGGTCAGGGTGGTCGCGGAGGTGGTGGAAGTAGAGGAGGGAGAGGTAGAAGGGGTGAGAGTGGTGGAGATTCCTTCGATGTTGCTGAGAGATTTGATTACTTGAAGATCAGTGGCGGTCCAGGTGGGGGAGCTGGGCGGGGTAGGAGAGGGCGTGGTAAGGGCCGTGGAGGTGGTTGGAGCCGGGAAGATGTGAATGGGAGAAACCCTTTTGATGATGGTGAGAAATTTGATGAACTTGAGGTTGCTGAAGAGGATATTCCTGGAGGTGGTGGTTCGAATAATGGGATTAACTTTGATGCATATGAGGATATACCTGTTGAGACATGTGGAACGGATATACCAGCACCTGTTTGCACATTTGCTGAGATTGATTTGGGTGATGCATTGAATGAGAATATCAGGAGGTGCAAGTATGTTAAACCTACACCGATTCAGCGTTATGCTATTCCCATAGCTATTGCAGGACGTGATCTGATGGCTTGTGCTCAAACCGGGTCTGGGAAGACTGCTTCGTTTTGCTTTCCTATCATTTCAGGGATCTTGAAAGGTCAAAATAGGAGAATATCTGAGCAGTATGGAGGTAGGACGGCGTATCCTGTTGCCCTCATACTCTCTCCTACTAGGGAACTATCATGTCAGGTGGGGTGAAATTGATCTAAGGTTGTCATGTTTCTGCGAAGATGTTCTTCGTTTTTATGAATGATGGATAGTGTTTTTACGGTATTTTGCTTTGCTGTAGATTCATGATGAAGCTAAGAAGTTTGCTTATCAGTCTGGAGTTAAGGTGGTTGTGGTCTATGGAGGTGCACCTATGTACCAGCAGGTCGATTCGAATCATCTTCTTTGCCCTTTAATTGTATCTTGGTTCATGCATTATTGTTTCATTTTCTATCATGTGGGAACAGATATCAGTGTGGTTTTGTTGGTCTAACACTTGTTAATCATAGCTAAAGAAGTTGTAGATTCGCCATACCCATACTACTAGCTACAGAAGTGCATTGTCCATTCCTTGGGACTATTATTTTTACTGTCTGATCATTATTTGTTTCGTGTTCTATCTTATTCTTCGGGTTACCTTGAGATGATTAATTATGAAGGAAATGGAGATTACTGGAAGCTAGATTGGCTACATATGCAAATGGCAATATTTACCTAGCATTTTTAATATCTTGATGCCATATGCACGTTAGCAATAAGTTCTGTTATTGGATATTTTGCAGCTCAGAGATTTGAAAAAGGGTGTGGATATTCTAGTTGCTACTCCCGGCCGTTTGGTGGATATGGTAGAAAGGGAGATAATTTCTCTTAACAGGATTTCATATCTTGCGCTAGATGAAGCTGACAGAATGTTGGACATGGGTTTCGAGCAGCAAATCAGGAAGATCGTTCAGCAGATGGGAATGCCGACTCCGGGTGACAGGCAAACTATGCTGTTTAGTGCTACATTTCCTTCTGAAATACAGGTTTGTCAGCTACCTTCTACTTATGGGATTTGGCTGTATTATATTGGTTTCAGTCCCTCACTCTTTCACTTTCGTGTAGTAGATTCAATAATAGCATTTATGCTCACTGATTTGATTGGCTTAATCGTTTCATTTACTGGTTCTGTGACAGTCGTTATTATCTCTATCACAAAGTCGCAGGTTGTTGCTCAAATTGTTCTCGAATGTGTGGTTTCTGTTCTTCTGTTTGTCTTAAGAAACGGACTATTTCTATCTGTTAGAATGAGTGGGCATTATTTTGTTGATAAATCTTGGGCACAAATATCTATCTGCCTTATTCAAAAGCCTTACTTTGGACAGAATATTTTTTTACCCTTGCTCTTTTTATTCAATAGTTTGCGAATTTTGTTTGTCTTAGTTTCATCTAACACATCTATTGGATCATCTTGTAGAGGCTCGCATCTGAATTCCTCAAGGACTATATATTTCTGTCTGTTGGGCGAGTTGGTTCTAGCACTGATCTGATCGTGCAAAAAGTGGACTTTGTGCAAGACATGGCCAAGAGAAGTCACCTTAAGGACCTTCTTATTTCTCAAAGGGCCAATGGAGCTCATGGAAAGGTACTCGAAAGCACCATTTGTTATTTTGCAGTTGGTTTTCCGTTTATGCCAACTATGAAACAGCCTTTGGATCCTATCTCAGTGATGCATATTTAATTGACTCACTTGAGGTTTTGTTAATTTCTCGCAGCGCTCTCTTACTCTAGTTTTTGTGGAAACAAAGAAAGGGGCAGATGCACTGGAAGGCTGGCTTTCTCGAAATGGATTTCCTGCCGCAGCAATTCATGGCGACAAAGTTCAAATGGTATTTATATCTTTCTTTTCTGCTTGTGCTCTTTTCATGTTTGTTTTGGTGACGCTATCACCTAGCTACTGCAGTGCTTCTTGCCACTGTACGTTGTAGTTCAGTGTGCCTTCCACTTTCAAAACTTAATTTCTTGATGACCCCTTGTATTTTGTGGCATCTTGGCCGGAGTTCTCTTTTTCCGAATTTCTGGGATGCTTACATGCTCATGTGACTATTGGTTTGTGTTTGAAACCTATTGATGATACCTTTCCTTTGAAGGTGCATACCTGCATTGAAGAGTCTGTTTGAATGCCTCTCAATGGTTTTAACGGAAAACTTAGGTTCTCTGTCTCTATATGAATTAGCCCGTAATATTGATGTCTTAGGTAAACATGCATTCGAGAACAAACAAATTTTCTCGACCCGTGGCCGACTTCATGACATTTGAGCATTTACACCAACAGTGCTACTAATGAAGTGGCTATCACCTCCTAATTGTTCATCAGCTTTGTCTGCAAAATTTAGATTCCTGTTTCAAGTAGTCTTGATTTTGCCAGTAGTTATGGAACCCTGTACCGATTTTATTGATTTTGTTGATTTTTTGATCATTTACTTTGTGATTGTTTTCCCTGATAACATAAGGAGAGGGAAAGGGCCTTGAAATCCTTCAAAACTGGAACTACACCCATCCTGGTTGCTACTGATGTTGCTGCAAGAGGCTTAGACATTCCCTGCGTCGCCCATGTCATCAACTTCGACTTGCCTAGAGACATTGATGACTATGTCCACCGAATAGGCAGAACAGGACGTGCTGGCAAATCTGGCCTAGCCACCGCATTCTTTAGCGACAAGAACTCACCCATTGCCAAGGCCCTCGTGGACCTCATGGAGGAAGCCAAGCAAGAAGTTCCATCCTGGCTCCAAGAATATGCAGAGAGATCTTCTTTCAGTGGTGGTAGCGGCAGTGGTCGGAGTCAGAGATACCGTGGCGGTGGCAACTTTGGTGGGCATGATTTCCGTCACTCTCCTACATCTTCGTATGATTATCCATATCAGTCTAGCTCTCACTACATCAATGATGCTCCTCCGGTTGCTGACTATTCTGCTGCTTCTTATGGTGCTCCTGCTGTTGCTGGCTCGTACGTTTCTTATCCTCAAGGACCTGGTTATGATTATGCGTCTGTGGTGGCCACAGGCTGGGATTGACCTTGGCTACAGGCTTATTTGCAATCCGTTTTTGAGTCACAATGCTGCGCTTGGTCACTCTGTTTATTTTTTGGTAACTTCAGCAACTGCGTGATCTGCTGAATGCAACAGAGTTGCGATTGTGCTCAAGATAGCTGTATTTATGCTACTCCAGAAGCTTGGTTGTTTTTGGAGGAAACACAAACCATAGAGCGGTCTAGCTCGGGTTTTGCATGATGGTGGCAACTATTTTTTGATCTTGGTCTCGAAACAATATGCTCTATCTATTGTGCTCATGAAATGGGCAGTGATCTTATTTTTATCTGCAGTATCAATCTTGTGATGAACAAGCTTATGTTTCTTACAGTATCTGAAGTTTTATGCGAAAACTAAATCTTTTCTGATTGCTCGAAATTTTGCAAGTATGGTCTTGTATCATTGATAGAATGATAAGACGTATCCAATGAAAGCCAATATCATATGAAAAGAATCATACTTCACTCTAATCTGGACTAAGCTCTCATTCTCCCTTGCTTCTCATCCTTCCCCTCACTTTGGCCACCTTTTCCCGGTCACGCTTCTCAGCAAACAGGTTTGACATCAGGACATATGATCCTGAGTCGCCATTCTCCATATCCAATACTCTGTCAGCAACCCTCTCGGTGATCTCCATGTTCCCGTGTACTTTGCAGGACCCAAGCACGCTTTGCAATGCAGATATCCCGGGGCCTCCTGGTATTTGATCAAGTAGCTCTTCTGCTTCGTTTAGTCGCCCTGCACGGGCCAGCATGTCCACCATACAAGAATAATGTTCTTGTGATAGTTCGATAATGTTGTTCGTGATGGAGTCGAAGATTTGACGACCCATATCGACCATCCCTTTCCTTCCACAAGCGGTTAGCACAGAAAGAAAGGTGATAGAATCTGGCTTCTCGTCTCCTTTCTCCATCTCCTTGAAACATGTTTATCACTCTGTTGAAGTCTCCATGTCTTGCATTTGGAGATATTATAGACGTCCAAGCCACTTGGGTTCTCTGGGTCATTTCTCCAAAGACCCTGTCGGAGTCGTATACACTCCCTCGCTTAGCATACATGTCGAGGACGGCGCTGGAGACAATGGGATTAGTATTCAAGCCGAGTTTAAGAAGATGCGAGTGACACCTCTGTCCTTGTCTAAGGGAGATGTTCTCCGCGGATCCAATAGCATTCAGTACACTGCCGAATGTGTAGCCATTTGGACGGGTTTCAGTTATTGCCATGGAAAATGCCTCGAGAGCTTCTTGGTATAGCTCGTTTTGCACATAACCAGATATAAGAGCATTCCAAGTCACAACTTCCTTTTGTAGAAGATCCTCAAAGACCTTCTCCGATTCCATCATCGACTCAAACTGGGCATACATGGTGATGAGACTGTTGGAGATGTTCGATTCAGAGATAAAATTAGCCTTTACGCAAAGTCCAAGCATCATCGCGCCTTCGTCCACCATGTTCTTAACAGCGATCACGTGGAGTAGTCCCATGAACGTGACATCATTCGGGTAGACACCATCCATCCTCATCCCATGAAAGCAAGCAACAGCATTCTCTTCGTTGATTGAAATAAGAGTTGTCCACGAAATTACGTTGCGCTCATCCATGTTCCGAAACACCAGCTTTGCATCTCGAGTCTCCCCGCACTTCGCGTAAGTTGATATCAGGACATTGCAGACTGAAACTTGGGTGCCGCATCCTCCCTTGAAACACAGAGAATGAAGCTGTCTTCCTACTTCTAAATCCCTCACATACCCACATGCCGAAACAGCGCTGGTTAAAGAGACATGATCAAACCTAATCCCTTGTCTCATCATTTCAACCAAAGCCCCAATCGCTTCAAACCCGTGATCCCCTTCTTGGCTATAAGCTGATAGAATCACGTTCCATGACACCATGTCCTTATAGGGCATCTCATTGAAAACCCTCTCCCTGCCTCCTCAACATAACCATGCTTTTAGTACCTTGATATAAGCGCATTCTCGATGAAGACCTCACTATCCAAACCAGACTTCAATATTATAGAATGCAACTGACATCCAAACAGAAACACTTCACCACCCGAACAAAACGAAAGAACAGTACTGTACGTCACAGGATCGAAAACAACCCCATTCACATTCATCCTACGCGCAAAACTCAAACACAATATGGTATTATATGACACAATATGTATGTGAAGTCGGGAAGGCTGGATCGCCCTATCCAGCCTTCCCGACTTCACATACATATTCATCAAGGAATTCAACACTAAAAACCCCTGACGAAACCGCAAACCCATGTATCTGCCCACCCACCACAGGATCGCCACTACACTCCTTCAACGCTATCGCGACAACATCTCCGTCCACGTGATCACTACATTGTAAACATGATTTGAAGATGTTGAGAGCTTTGTGAGATGAATTCTGGTGAACGTAGGTGAGCATGGCGTGGTTGATCGAGGAAGAGGTTCTTTGTGGCGTTTCGTCGAACAGGTTGTGGGCATGACGGATTGAACGGGAAAAATGGGGTTTGAGGTAGAGTGTGAGTGTGGTGGCGAAATGGGTTTGGGGTTTGAGGTGTCGGGTTAGCATTTAGGGGGGTGGAGGGCATTGATGGTGATGTCAAGAGGTGATTTCATGGGACTGACAGTGAAACAGCTTGAATGGGAGTACATGGGATTTCAAGTCTTCTGAGTTGCTTTATGTGAATACTAGGAGTGACTATATAATGCTAGGGTGTTACTTTCTATCATGGAGATTCATATTTTTATTAAATTGTTGGGTAGATTTTTTATATTGATTCTTGACATATTTAAAATGTTATTTATTTAATTTTTAATCAGAAAAATAAATTTATATCATCTAAATAGAATATTTTTCAAAAGAAATTTTTTCCTTAAAAAATAACTTTATAATCATTTAAATACAAATAAATATGTTTTAGAATTTTATAATTTATTTTCAATTTCAATAATTGTCATCTAGGCATAAAGAATATAAATTAAGAAAAAAATGATTTATGGATTCTAATTTTCAGTTCTTAAAAATAGGAGAAAAAATGAAATATATGGATTTACTTAGGGATAAAAATAAAGAATCTGGGGATCACCCCACCCCATATGCTAAACGACTCAGCCTAACTCCTCTATATGGGGAGAGTTTATGGGATCAAAACTCGTTGAATGTCGAGTTACTTTGTGGTGATGACCCGTCAGCGAAAGCTGGTTTAAAAAGTCTTTCGGATTTGTGAGCTATTCGGTTGACCAATTTGACCAAGGAAAACCAATTAATATTTTTTTCCCGTCTTAATATTTTTGATATCTGAAAATTTTTGTCCCTTGAAATTTTTTTTATCCCATTTCATTGTTATCGATTTTTCGGTTTTTCGGTCGAGAAACACAGTTCTTTCGATCCGGCACAAATGTGTCGATGAAAATATATCTTGATTCACATCATTACCTTACATATATTAGAGAAAATATATTTAATTTTTTAAACTTTCGATCTTTTACATCGTGTCCCCTTAACTTTGAAAATAGGTAATATATGATGCCAATATATGAGCATCAATTTCACATTTTTTTTTTCAAATTATCACTTTATTGTTAGCTTTCAAAATAGACAATATATGACGACAATATATGACCATCAATTTCGCTAAGTTTTTTTTTTTTGAAATTATCACTTTATTGTAAATAATTCGTATAATAAAATAAAACTCATTAATTTTATATGTTGTAATATCCTTTTCTATTTTCAGATGTTTCAATACAACAACGAGGGGTAACATGAAAAATATTTTTCCTGTTACCAAATTATGATGTTGGCATCGCATTGAAAATCACCGGACTTGCTTTCGCTGGGTGAAGTTACAAAAAACAAATGTCTAAAATTTTGGTGTTTTCTCCTTTCGCCATCGAAGCCATTTTTATTTGTCAAGCTACGCCATTGAAAATTTCTCCTTCCCAGCTATACCCATGTAGAACCTTTGCTTATTATGGCAAACTACAGATTATCATAATACATTTAAGCAGTCAGTTTACAGACAATCCACCCTGCATTTCTTCTAACCGAAAGACGAATCAAACACGTTCGACACAAGAATAGATTCAATCAGAGGAACAGAAAAAAAGCCCTGCATTTTCAAACCTTTTCGATTATTAAGCGAAATGGGTTTTCTAACAAGTTTCGAGTTGTTGAAGAGCTAAATCTTCAGGCGATCTTAAAAGGAGAAGAACCATCAAAATCGTCGAGGAATCTGACAGTGGCAGAATGGGATTTCAAAAGAAGTTCGGGAGCGCATTTTCAGCTCGAGGAAATCAGGTGAATGCATCTTGCATGCGTGTAACGAGCAAACAGAGCAACTTCGCCTGAGGGAAGGACTCGCTTCCACGCTTGAAGGGCTTTCATCCATCAGAATTCACACAGCGTTTGGCAGTGATCAGTTCCGTGTAAGCGATTCATGCCTCAATCTTCTATGCTTTTATCTTAATCACGTGAATGCATTGCTTCAGATTATGAAATCCTTGGTTTCGTCGTCGTAAGTGCTGAAAATACAAACAAGTCCAAATTAACGTCGAGCCAGCCTAGGTTAGTATGATGTTACATGGACTAAACATATGCACAAAAAAACGATAAACAATCAATATGCAACCACATGCTGTTGCACTTTCAAGGATCAATCACATGCTTCCTGGTAGACACACTAATCAAATGGATCTCTACTAGCATTTCAAACAATCCTGTCACAGAATCATCGGAGAATTCGAACAAAGCATGTTCAAAATAAATTTCGAACCATTAAGCTCATGGCTAAACATTATTTTTTCACAAAAATAACATAGCAATAAATTGACGATAGGTTTAACTATGTTCGTTGTCGTGTGTTCGAAAAACTATTGCAATTGCTACTTCGCAAAGTTTGTACAGAAGAGAGATGCTAATTGTACATTCTTTGATATTCTCATCCCGGATACTTTCTCTTTGATGGGTGGAATTTGAGATCGCATTAGTCAATCGCACGAGACCACCCAAAGATGATAATCGCAAATGAATCAATCAGAGAAAGAGCATCCAAGTGAGGAGTGTCAAACTAACGTATTTAGCATTTCTCTTGTACATTGACACAGAGTCACAGACATGTGCTTTTTTTTTTTTTTTTTTTTTTTTGGGGTCAAGGAGCACTCCCAGTTACTAATAAAGAAGAGAACTGCAGAAAAATACTGAACATAAATCCATAACCAGAGTCTCGTCAGATTTCAAATTTTGAAATATATTTTCCCCCCAGAATGGATCACATTTACTGGATAATTAGATCCATTCCAACTGTAAATTGGATAAGATTAACAAAAATGCATAAATACCTTATTTGGATGTCAGTTTTGGATTAAATCTAAAATCACCACTTGCAAAGAAACAAAATACAGACAGTTTGGCATCAATGGAGTTCTCTATGCCACACTCAATTCTGCACAAACTCCTGCCAAATTGGTGTTTGAGTTCGCGGTGAAAGGCGCCCCAACGACGTTGCCCCGCTGTACCATCGTCGTTGAAGAATTTGTGTGAGAGTTTGCAAATCCTGAACAATCTGTTTCATACAGCTTTTTACTTTCACTCTCTACTAGATTTGTTTCATTGCTGCCAAGTTTACACTGCTAACTTCTGAAATATAGTTATCCGATTCTCAAACTTACCTCAGTGATGTCGTGCAAAATTTGATGTCTGCTCTAGAGAATCATGCGTCTCAATGTAGTATCTACTGGTGTGCTTTCGTGTGTGTTCCAAGGATAAGAATCGTCGGTTAGAAAAAGTGTGAGGTGATATCTGATATAGGTTTGAAGCCTGCACCAGAGGAGACATGAATCTCGAAAAGAGAAATGATATGGGTAGTTTGATTTGAGGGAGAATGCCAAAAAGAACCGTGAAAACGACTGTCCTTACCATTCCTCATCTCGAAAAATTATGTTTTTTCTAGACACCATATAAGAATGCAAACCAACACACAAACTGCTAAAAAAACAACAGATTTTTAAGAAACTTTGGCTGCATCGCACCACGATCACAAACTTCAGAACTCGAATAACAGCAGAGTATTAGGTTGTAGAATGAGCACAAACAAAGCAATTAAATAGCAGTTAGTTGGGTGACTAATATTTCCGGTCCAACATGTGTCCTCCAACCACGTGTATCTGGCAACAAGAGTTTGTATTCCTCAACTCCCCTCCAGTATATTCAGTATCAGGGTTTCTCTCCACTGACTCCTTCAAATTCACCCTAGCTTCTTCACTCGTAATTCCCTTTTTCATAGAAAACTTTCATCCTCCTTGGGCTAGGGCTTTACGGCGCCACTAGCTCGGTTAGTCACATGAATTCATTTTTTCTAATCCAACGGACGGTAGACATCCATTCTAATGAGTATGTCAGTATCTTATCTAATAATTTCATGAGAAGTTCTATTCAGACTTCCTAAGTGAGATTCAGCTTAATCGTCTCGCATCTTTTCGCTCCTAGATACCGTTCTTGACCGGAAAAGAGAAGTGTATCCTAGTAACACAGGAAAAAAAAAGTGTAAATGCAGGAAAGCAAAAGAGTAAAGGAACATAAGAAACCTAGATTCCTTGCCATTGTCATGGAGGAGAACTAGAGGTGCTACCTGTCCCATGCACCATTTATTGGTCGTTCGCTTTTTAACCTAACTACTGATGGTGATTCTACTTGTATGAATAGAGGGATGGCTTGAGCAGATATCTTGTGAGTTTCGAGTGATTTGGGATAGCTTTACATGTGGTAGTTTCCTCACCGTATATACATCTGGTATAACATATTGCCTATCACGACTAAAAAGACGGACGGTTAGTGCTAGTTGTGTTCTAGAACTCATGCACACTGAATCCGTGGTTGTAATATCATAATGTGCTCTTATTTGTTTCTGTTTTACTTTTTAGTGTTATAAGTCTGATCAGAAGTCTACTTTGTCTTAATAGGAGGAGAAGATGAGTTGGCTTGCAAATGAAGCTGAAGACTACTGGGGGAACCCCGCCGATAGGGCCAAAACCGGAGGATGGGTTCGTTCAGCTCTTATCCTAGGTATGGTTCCCTAGTCCATTCATATTCCGACCGACCTGTTAACATGGCATGGTTTGGTTCTAAAAAACCATAATGCCTATTGTATGGAATCAGCTAAAGGCCAAGCATCTGTGCCAGAACATTCAATTGAAATATAGATCTTATACGTATCAATATACTGCAGGAATCGAAATGGTGGAGAGGCTAACAACGATGGGAATAGCAGTGAACTTGGTGACATACCTGAATGGTACCATGCATCTGCCAAGCTCAAGCTCAGCAAATATCGTCACTGATTTCATGGGAACTTCGTTTCTTCTCTGCCTGCTTGGTGGATTCTTGGCTGACTCCTACCTCGGACGATACTGGACCATCGTCATCTTTTCAGCAGTTCAGGCCGTGGTAAGTACATTCCTAGATAAAGAAGAGAAAAGCATCGGACCAATTATTACAAGTATAGAAGATCCATTTATCGTGCAACACGTAGTTTCTAAGCTGCAGAAACGCTGATGATAGTAGAACAAGAGAATACTGGGATGTTTGCCTTGTTAGCATAGCAGTCTCTTGAAAACACTCTCTAATCGGTTAATAAATCTACAAGCGCCGATAAATCCCTATATCAACCAATGAAGAGTTTCTAAAAGTGACAAAAAAAACAACTGTCTATAGGCACGTCTCTAGTACATAATATGGTTTGCGATTGTCATCCAGGGAGCTGGCTTGCTATCAATGTCAACAGCTCTGCCACAGCTACGTCCTCCCCCTTGCCATCACGATGGCAACGGCATCCAAACATGCCAACAAGCCAACAGGTTTCAGATGAGCATCCTTTACTTATCTCTATACCTAATGGCACTAGGAACCGGAGGCCTAAAGTCCAGCGTGTCGGGGTTTGGAAGTGATCAATTTGATGAGAAGGACGAGAAGGAGAGCCGGCAGATGGCCTTTTTCTTCAGCAGGTTCTTCTTCTTCATTAGTCTAGGAACTCTGTTGGCCGTTACCATACTGGTCTGGATTCAGGACGAAGTGGGGAGAAGTTGGGGATACGGGATATGCTCAGTGGCCATGATCTTCGCAATCATCGTGTTCTTAGCAGGAAGAAAGAAATACAGGTACAGGAGACGTTTGGGCAGCCCCATAACTCACATCCTAGAGGTCGTTGTTGGTGCTGTCAAGAAGAGTAAGATGGAACTCCCTCAGGATCCAAGCTTCTTGTATGAAGAAGCTCCGGACGGCACAGGGATCCAACATACAGAGCAATTCAGGTGAGCAATTCTACACTAAGCATGATACAGCATGAGCAACAACTTCATCATATCTTATCGAATGCTTTGGGATTCCAGATTTTTGGACAAGGCGGCCATAGCCACTGAAGACGATTTTGAGGCGGGAGCATCGAAACCGAACCCATGGAAGCTAAGCCCAGTAACAAGGATTGAGGAGGTCAAGATGATGATAAGATTACTGCCCATATGGGCTACAACAATCATCTTCTGGACAGTCTATGCCCAGATGATCACGTTCTCTGTGGAGCAAGCGTCTACCATGGATAGGTCAATGGGACATTTCCAGATCCCGGCAGGATCCCTCACTGTCTTCTTCGTCGCCGCCATCCTTATCACTCTAGCTATCTACGACCGCTTCATCATTCCTTTTTGGAAGAGATGGAGAGGGAAACCAGGTATCAACTCGTGAAGTACTCTTGACTCAAAATTATCAACCATAAGCACCTATCTGCATTTCGTTCATACACCCAATGACAGAACGACGCCTTACATGACTTCTGTTTTGCAACTGCAGGGTTCACTAACCTGCAGCAAATGGCCATCGGTCTCATACTATCCATCTTTGGGATGGCCGCCGCCTCTCTGATGGAGAGAAAAAGACTTGAAGGGGCAAAATCAGCAGGCGGTGTCATCCCTCTGCCCATTTCCGTCTTCTACCTAGTCCCACAATTTTTCCTCATCGGCTCAGGAGAAGCGTTCATCTACACGGGCCAACTAGACTTCTTCATCACTCAATCACCTAAAGGGATGAAGACAATGAGCACAGGCCTCTTCTTGACGACTCTGTCACTTGGGTTTTTCGTCAGCAGTTTCTTAGTCTCTATCGTAAAGAGTATTACAGGAAGCAGTCCCGGCAAGGCGTGGCTAGCTGATAACATTAACAATGGGAGGCTTGATCTCTTCTATGCACTGCTAACCATGCTAAGCGTTATCAACTTTGTGCTGTTTATTATAAGCGCAATTTGGTCCAAACCAGTGAAGCCTAACGAAGGTGCACAGCGTCCGCAACCAACCGAACAGAGGTGCTAATAGAAGCTAAATATCGCGTTGGGATGGATTGGTAAAATTCTCCAATTGTAAACCTACGATATGGGCAAGCGAGGTCCTGCAGATATGAGCCCCTGTACCATGTCCTGTTATCTGACGCATATGTATACTTAACATAAGCAAGCCTCCCAACAAAACAAGTCGATTCGGCTTTGATCGGGTTGATCAAGTCACGACTTCTATTTTATGTTGTTTTGCCAAGTTTTTACAAGGCAGGAATTGTGTATGCCTATGATTATTGCAGAATATGTAATTCTTTCTTTACAAAGTGTGTCGCGGTCAAACTTGAACGATATCGTTCATCTTGCAAGTCCATATTCAAACGTCGAGACAACCCATAATTGTTATCTTCATATGTTCATCTGTAAATCATATACTATCGTAACATACGTTGCAAAGCAACCAACAAATTCATCAGTAGTAGCGATGGAATTATAGTTAATCTCATTGGCCCATCTTGAGCTTAAAATGAGCTCACGGGTACATCAACTATGTTAACATTCAGTCCCCCGAGTCGACGCCACAATTGCAGAATTTTCAACTTGTCAATTATTTTTTGTTCGAATATGGAAATAAATGGCGAATATGGTCCAAGTAACAAATGCCCACGTTTCTTTTTTATCCCAATTCCAATATGATCCCCATGCCTGATTAGCCCAAACAGCTCCAGAAAGAATACCTATAGTTAAAAAGATAAATCGATGAAAATGGCAAGAAAGCTAAGAAAACAATGTAGATAACATCGAATTGTGTTAGGGTTTTACCTTCAAGGACGATCAAGAGGAGATAGTCGTCGAGGGACATCCAGATTCCGACGTATGTGTACGACAGGATTATCTTCTTCAAAACTCCTAACTCACTACTGCCATCGCTGCCATCCGAGGCAGCCATTTGGCTGAGGAGGAGACGAGCCATGCAGGGTACCTGAGATAAACATTATGGTTAGGGTGGCTGAGAAATATTTGTACATACACGGCTGGCATGGACAATATCACAGCCGAATAAGCAGAAACGACGGACACAATAAGAGAGAACCTCATGAGGTGCAGGATGGAGAACAAGGGTTCATATGATCCATTTCATCGAGGGATGATGACATTCTCCACGAACTGGAAGTGCAGCTGCAAGATCTTATGTTGCAGCCGATGCTACAGAAGATAAGCCTGATTCTGATTCTGATTCTGATTCTGATTCTGATTCTGATAGGCTCCAACAAATATAGCAAAGTTCTAAAACAAAGGCTCGTGCTGGAACTTTTCGACAGTGACAGAGAACAACATGCTCGACCAAGAACCAATGACTTGAAGAATGTGTAAACCTTTTGGGTGAGACAGATCACCTGCACGGAACTCTGTAATGCTGTCGTCTATCCCTATAACGCTGCAGCCAGGTTTCTTCTTCAGACCTGATTCAGATATTGATTTTCTAATGCTTTCGGCCTCTCCCTCCCTCCCTGCTTCCCTATAGATGCCATATGAGAGCACATGAGCACCAGAATCAGCAACTCGCCTACTTGCTAGTTTGCTCCAAACCCTCTTTCCTATGTCCACCTTGCTGTGAATTCTACAAGCACCTAGAAGAGCACCCCACACATTAGCATCTCCGGCTTCAAGGCCTCCAATTTTCTCCTCGACAAATTTCTCGGCCTCCTCCACCATGCCGGCTCTTGCTAGGAGGTCAACCATGCAAGCATAATGTTCCAAACGGGGCTTGACATGATAGACATTTTTCATTTCCTGGAACAATGTGAGACCCTCATGCACCAACTTGGCATGTGTACAAGCTGTGAGGATAGAGATAAATGTGGTCCCATTGGGTTTGATGCCGCTTAGAACCATCCGGTCGAACAGTCCAAGTGATTTCCTTGCTTCACCGTTCATCGCTACTCCGTAAATGATAGCATTCCAAGCTCCAAGATCCTTCCCTTGTATCTCTTCAAAAACCGACAGTGCTACATCAACAGAACCACATTTCGAATACATGTCAACCAGAGCAGTAGCCAACCTACAGTTTCTCTCGAAACCACACCTCTTAACATACTCATGAACCCATACTCCCTGTGCCAGAGCACCAAGATGAGCACAAGCCGCAACAACACTCACCAACCCTGCCTCATTCACTCTCACACCCTCATCCTGCATCCTCCCAAACAACCAAACCACCTTCCCGAACTCCCCTGCCCTCAAATACCCCGCCATCATCACGCTCCATGTCACCTCATTCCTCTCCCTCATCCCCTCAAACACCTTCCACGCCTCCTCCACCTCCCCTGCCTTCCCGTACCCATCCACCATCCCTGTTCCTACCACCATGTCCCTCTCAGGCATTTTATCGAAAACCTTCCGTGCACACCCCATATCCCCCCTCGCCGCATACATTTCCACCAACGCACTCCCAATATAACCATCTCCCTCAAACCCAAGAACAACCACATGGGCATGAACCAAATCCCCCAAACACACAGTCCCTTCGATCCCGAAACACGATTTAACCAGGGGCGGGTAAGTGAACCAATTCGGCGAAATCCCATTACCCAACATGTCCAAATAACAAGTTACTGATTGTGAATGGGAATTGGAGTTCAAGTATCCTCTGATCATGTTGTTGCAGATGAAAGTGGTTCGATTCGATTTGGAAGTCCAGTGGAAAATGGTGGAAATGTGGGAGAAGAGGGATGGGTTTGTGGCGGCGATGGAGAAGAGGGGGTCGAGAGAGGATGATGATTTGAGGAGATGAGCGTGGAGTTGCTTGAATTGGCTTAGGATTTTGGGAGGGGTTTTGAGGCGGGTAACCGATTTTTGAATCATTTGAGAGGAGACGTTAGGGTTTTTGTTTGGATCGTTTTTTGTGCTTCCGGTATATTACGTGTATCTGGTTGGTGTATATGTATTCGGAAATGAACCATTCTATGCGTGGTTTGACTAAGTGTATAGTCATATTTGAATCATTATTAATTACACTAGCAGCATCCTAAATGGGATAGTTACATGTTAAAGTCAAAATTTAGCCACAATCTCATACAGTAATAACTTGCTCCAGTGGGGTGATTTTTTTTTTCTAAATTTTTTCTTTATCAAACTCATTGTTATATTTCAGAATCAAAATACAGTAGTTATTTTTTTGCAATGAAGAGAAAGCCAAATATATGACAAAAAATCAATAAAAACATGTGACAGGTTTTTTTTTTCCGAATATAATTAAATCTATAAAATAATTCAAAATAGAACAAATTACAGATTTAAATAAAGACATCACCCATCCGCGCTACAATTGAAATATTATTGATGAAATCATAATGTCAAAATATAGCACGATGTCACCGAAAAAACATTATCAAATCTATTATATATATAAAATTATATTTGAGTTTCTAGACATCAAATTTTGATTGCTTTAGTATTAATGATATAATATTTATATTTTATATTTTATATATTTAATTTAGAATGTCATTTCATTATCTCATGTATATTGTTCCAATATTGTTATTTTTTTTTTCAATTAAATTCATTAGAAGATAAAAACGACTCTAATATCATCACGACTTGCAATTCTAAAATATTTTAAATTTTTGAAGTGATTTAAAATAAATATATGTAGTTATTAATTATATTTTGCTATGTACATAACTTGAATTATATAAATAATATTATAATAAGTCAGGCGAGAGACTTGTTATAACAAATCTGCACTATTCATATTTTCAAAAAAGAAAAAAATGAAAAGAAAATCTGTGCTTTTCATGGTCAAAATATATAATTTACTCTTGATTTATTAACATGTACGATAGAAGATGGTCTTATGATCTTCGCAAAATAATCTATTGATAAAAAAAAAAAGATGATAGAACAGGGAGCAAAAGAAATGAATTTCGCATCCATGACAAAATTTGGTCGTGGGTACTATATGAAAGCAAGTCCATTGAGTTTTATTATCATGATATAAACATTGTTATAGTTTAATCATAGATAGTAAAAATTGCTATAGAATGTAAATGCTTCTGCAATAATAATGTGTTATAATTTGATATTTTTATTAGATGAAATGGTTGACAAGAAGACACATGATGTATTTGTTTTTTTTTTTTTTTTTTTTAGATTTTCACAAACTTGGTGTATGTCAAAAAAAATGTCCATTGTCGTTTTTTATGTCAAATCAAAATTTGTCTAAGAATAATGAGCTCATTGAAAAGAATATTTTTATCATCATCGTTATATTTTAACAATAATAATTTATTTATAAGATGCATTGGACTTGCTTTTTTACAAGGAAGATTAGTGATGGCAGCTGGTTCACTTCTGAGTTATCTGGTTTGCTGGCTTCCAAAAATCAGAAGGAGTGTGGGGTATGGTTTAAAAAAAAATTCGAGGCATGGGGAGTATGATAAAACTTAATATATATATAAAGGCCACCAAAAATAAAATAAAAATCACGTCGCTCTATCCACTTGGCCACAGACGCTTCCTGATACATAGTTGCATCATTTACAGTATAATCACATCCTTCCCTCCCAATTGCACACAGTCGAACCCAGCAAAAAAACACAGAAATTCAACTACGATGTATCAGACGCCACTACAGAAATTTGAAAGTGATAAATTGCCACAGACGTAATTGATCTTCTACCGTGTAGAATCTACATTGATCGAATGTAACAGGCAACATCGAGTTTCGCACATCACGAGCCGTGATAACAACACGCGAATCACCGAGTCTTACAAGTATAGGATTTATGTTAGTAACTAGACAGCCATGTCACAGGCATCTTATAAGTTGGAGAGATAAAGATAGAACATCGGAGGAAACAGTGATGGACCATCATTCCCAGAGCACGACGGGTTACTTGGCGACTTGTTCAAGCACAGGTATCTTCTTCCATGTCTCTTCAGGTCCGGAGAGCTGCAAGGGAGGCAAAGAGAACATACTGACAGTGGAACTTTTGCTCCTGATCTCCTTCAATGCCTTGAGTGCCGAGATTGTGCTCTTCATGTGTAAGCTCTCCATGTACTCAATCTCTGCAAGTTCTTTCGGTCCCTTGAGAAGATTTTCACCGCCATGGGTGGTAGTGTTGCTAGTGGAGGGATCATCGCATTGCTTACCTCCGTTGATGGAAACGGATGTGGATGGCTGAGTTTCAGGGAAGAAAATGTCGAGCATTCTTTCGCATTCCTTCACAAGCTTGTAAAGCAAGTCGGTTGTGTAGAATGGCTGCTGTAGAACTCGTTGGATGAATGGCAACCGAATCAGAGCTCCGGTCCTCTTGTCATACTTCTTCAAAATCTTCACTAACCCTGGAATATGGTTTACATTAAACTGGTAAACGAGTCTCAAAGCAGACCTTCACAAGAAAGAGGCTCAAACGGAACATTTAGCCCGTAATTTAACTAAAACTCAGAATGGCAAACGCAATGGGGATCACTTCTCAACCAAAACATGGTTAGAGCTAAATGCTCTTGTGTTGCAAGAATTGAACGTATGTTTTAACACACAAAAAACCAGAAAGGAAATACAATGGAGGCAAACTAAAGATCCACGATAAACTCTATAAGGTTCAACTCATTGGAGTCCAACCAAGCAAACATAGAGATGTAAAACATGTATAAAGCGAAACAGTGCTTCAGACACCACCCTATCTCCACGTTGAGCAAACCCATAAACGATCGTCATCAGCGAATTGCAATGGGAAAAAAAAAATGCTGTAAATCCAATTAAGTTGAAACATAATTTAATCTAGGGGTTATATCAAGAAGCCAATGTTCCAAGATGTTGTCCTGTTCAATGTTTCTGTTGGGATCTCATCAATCCGTCAATCCCATAATACATTGTGAGCGAAACAGAAGAACTAAAAAAACACCATATACTTAGCGAAACCTCTTCTACAAGATGTTTGACACCAAGCTTCTCTAGTTCCAATAGAAGGCACCAGGATGTAGTCATGATACAGGATAAAATGTCAAGCAACGGAGCGACGTATAGATAACATTATGACAAGTTAATGAATGGTCCTGCAATAGTCATCAGTTTATCGGGCACTCATCATCTAGGTCTTAAGAGTCCCATTAGGTCCAATCAGCCACATAAATCTTTTCATTCCCTTTCCACAGAAGAATTTACCAATCCTGATAAGGTTCAACAACTTCCCCATCATTTCTTATAATCAAGACTCCAGATTTTCTATCCCTTTTCACACAAATCGTCTCATTTTTTCAACCGTGACATTCCTCGCAAGTACAAGGCAATGGAACAAACAATACAACGAAGATTTTTTAAGAACACGTAGGGCAGGATGTGTATGATAATACCTGTATAGTTGAGGGCGCTGTAGTTCTCCAAGAGCACCATCTCGCCGTGGAAATCGACAATCTCCCTCCTGATCTTCAGCATCTCTTCATTCGAAACCGTAGCATGCCTCACTCTATCTTGCAACTCCTGCAACACAACATGAAGAAAAAAAAAAAAACACCATCAATTCTAGCTTCTTGTTCATTTCTCACACATTTCATCAACAAGAAGAAATGACAGTATACTATGGTTAGAAATCTCCCTAGTACCACAAATTGATTTTTATTCACTACTCACGTTATTACCTCCAAATAATTGGAACAATTATTGACATATTGATTCAAAGTGATGTCTATGGATCATTAACGAGGAATGTTATCAACAATCACTCGAGCGGTTATCATTTTCAATAGTCAATCTCTGAGAGACTCGTTCATATCAACAATTTCAAATCAAAACGTTCTTTAGATATTTAAGAAACAACGTTCGTTTCGCTCTACTGGTTGGTCTAGATGTGAACATAAACCAAACCAACATAAAACGACAAGTGACTATAGTTAACATCACTCTTACGTCAAGAAAGTCCGATCCACTTCTAAGTGACTTAAAGTGACACAAGACTAATCATTACCCGAACACTTTTCCAACTCACACAACAGAAAATCAAAAACACAAAACCACATCATCAATCGCATCAACTCGAATCAAATCAAAAACTTGATCCAAAAACCATAACACGAAATCAAATCGATCGATCCCGATCTCGATTACCTTCAATCTGATGATATACTCTTCTTCCTTCTCAACAAAAAATCCATTAAACTTCTCGAGCTCGTCCTCCAACAACCTAATAAACTCCGTCTCCTCCTCCGTCATCACCCTCTCCTCTACCCCCTCCTCCTCTTCCCCCATCCTCTTTCTCTTGTTCCTCGGCGGCGACGAATCCCGTTCACCGGAACTCGGCTCGATCTGCTTCAATCGCTTCTTGAGATCTTTGTAGGAGAGGAACTTGTCTCTCCACTCCGGTAACGTTTCCTCGATCTGGTTGCTCAGCGATTTCCCAAATTTCATCTTGGATGACAATCACTCGATTACTCTATGATGATGAGTCGATGACTTGAATTCTGTCCCTTTGATTTGGGAGGGGAAATGGGAGGGGGAAGAGGGGGAAATGGGGAGGTAAATTAAGAAAGGGGAGGAATGGAATATTCGGGGGGATGAGGCGGGAATATACCGTGTGTGTGGGGGCGAGTGGGGAGAGTATATTTCAGGGTTTTATTCCTTTTGGGAGATGGACATCGACAGTCCAAGATTCCCTCTCTTGGTTTTTAATTATTTTATTTTGTTTGTTTTGCAAACAAAATTTTCATTTTTAATTGGTTCGTGGCAATACCAGATTCTTTCAATTCAAGCTATTGAGTTAGGACATCACCGTCTGAATAAAATATGATTTATGTGTATTTTTTATTATATAGAATCACATTACACCAATTTTTGTTTTTTATATAAATAATTATGTGTTTTGAAAATTTTTGTTTTCTTAACAATAGCGTTTAATCATCGTCCATCACGCAATCGGTTAAAGTGATGGATTAGATTATTACTCTCTTTGTCGTAATTTAATTCTAATTTTTGACTTTGTTTAATTATTCTGCATGTATTTTGAAAAAAATTATTTTTCGTTTTAATGACGCAAGAAAATTATGTAATTGACGTCGGATTGAAATATATAAATTAAATTATCATTATCATTAGTATTTTATGATAATCTTCGAAAAAATAATATTTATTCGTCTCACGACGCTTGTCTAATCTCACATCACGAATCAAAATAGTCCAATTATTTTGAAACAGAAGAAATATTAACGTGTCACGATAAATTTGTGAAAATAACGATTGAATGATTGATTGTCATATATCACGAGTCAAAATTTGACTGAACAATAAGAAAAATCAAACGGATATAATTTTAATGTATTATAGTATTTATTTATATTTTGTGACAGTATTTTTAACATTGATTAGATGTATATCCAAACAATTGTAATTTATGTGTTGAATTTTTTGAGGGTAATGTTTGTTTGTGTTGTGATACATCTGAAACTTCGTATGCTTAAATAAATAAAAATCGTTATTTATTTATGATGGAATATGGTGTATCGTTGATAAAATGACCCGTCAAAATCTATCACAACACATATCTGACACTGTTGCAACTTGCTTGCAACAAAAATCTAGATTATGCTTATTAGAAGACAAACACCAGCTTTGTGCAATTTTAATCAAATAGTACAGTATTAGTTCGATTCAAACCACTGAGGAATAGTGAAAGCGAATCAAAAAGTGGGACATGCTTTGTGCAAGTTCTGCAAATGAATGTATAGTTATATTTCGTTTGCTTTTTGTGGAGTTTCGGGATAGCATATCAAAAAGGAATATGCCAATGGCACCTCGATTTCTCCCTTCTCATCTTAGATTTGGTTTGCGTATGCTTGTAAGGGAATAGAAAGCATGGCACCTTGTGTTTTTGAAGCAAAAACAATGATGACCTTGAACTGTCGGTCTCTGACAATTGATTCCAATGCTTTTTTTATGTCAATGACAAGAATAAGAGTACTGTGAGAATATTGACATAAAAAGGGACCTTAATATTGACCTGTATAAAGACTTTACGGTGTTTAAGATAAGCAAATATAATACTTGTGTCGTCAATTAGATGTTGAAAATGATTAATAAATATTCAATATTTAAGAATATTGACGAGACCTTAATATTGACCTATATAAAGACTTTTTTGGATATATATAAAAAGGATTTTTTAGAACGGTGTTTAAGATAAGCAGATCTAGTCTAGGTCTATTTCCCAGTGCAATGAATAGTATCGCATTGTTAGGATACAGAGTTTGACATCACATGAAAAAGAAGGCAATCCATACTTACCTCTGGCGCATGACTTAAGGATGAACATGAACATCAAAACATGATGCGTCATATATAGACACATTCCATGTGTTGATTCTTGGGTTTTTCTATTCCAAATGACAATGATACTACCTGGTATTGTGCTAAACTTGATTTACCTAACAATTGTTCATTTTCATATGATTTTCGAGATTTTTAGTTGGAAACTAGGATGCCTAAGCAAATTGAACAAAGAGTTGTGCCAAAAGTGTCATGATCCTTTTGGTCCAATTGGAATCAGCAAGCATATGCCCCAAATCGGATATTCTCAAGACAATACTCGTGCCACTCACCCACGTATCAAACGGTTTGGCCCCAGCAAACCCAATGATAGAAAAATAAAAAATAAAATGCAAATCATTTAAAAGGCCAAAGTCTCCAATTTATTCAAGTTCATAGATTTTACGTACGTATAAGGCTGGCTAAGCCGAGCTCTACCCCAGTTCAAGCAAGTCAATTTCTTGAACATGGACGTTCTACGTGACAAAATACGCTTCACATGAATTCATTTTTTTTTTTAAATTTCGAACTTTTGATACTCGTAAATTGAATATCCGGCATAAGATGTAGCTTCTGAAAATCAGGAAAAAGGATAAGGGTGACGAGCGCTGTTGTAATGTTGTACATGAAGATCGTAAGTTTGAAAACACACACATTTGTTTTATGTAGAACATTTGGTTTGTCACATTCTAATCTATTATTTTATATTTTTAGTTTAGTTTATATTCTCGGATTTTGATACTATTGTTTTATGTATTTTTATTGCATATTTTTGATTGAGAAAAAAAAACATTTGATTATTCAAGTAAATGTTGAGGAACTCATTTTATTTTTATTTTAATTAAAGTATATTATAGCCATGTAAATCCCACAAGCGGGACAACGGCTTGAGAAAAACAAGAAATTATACAACAAACACCAACAAGAATACAACAATTATACAACAAGTCGATTTGGAACGACTTTAAATTAACGTAATTTATGTTTATTAAAGATAAAATATTATATTAACACTCTCAAAACTTATAAATGAAGAATAAAAAATTGAACATCAAAGTATGATATTTGATGCATTTAATGTGGTGTAATGTAATAAGGTGTTACTAATCCATATTGGAGTTCGGATAGACGAAATAGTGTCTTATAAAATGAGAATTTTGTGATTAGGGATAGATCCCAAGATTCACATGCGGGCGTCGGACCGGGTCGGCCCACTGCTTTTTTGCCAACGGACCAGAACTCACCAAGTGGCGTGACTGTTATCTCCTACCAATCGTCCTCTGAGCACTATATAAACAGTGCATTGGATTCATTCTAGACATATTCTGATTTCCATCTTCTTCCTCTCCTTTTGTGCAACACGAGCGTATCGACGTATTGTAACACTTCTTTTCTCTTCTTTTTGTATTGCACGAACGCATCGACGTGCATTTGCGTTTCTCCTTTCCTTATCTTCGAGTTCCAGAAAAGAAAGATTCAAGACATATAAGATACGCCCGAGTTTCGTTAAGTTAGTGCAACTTTAACGTTGCGTGTCATTGTATCTTGGAGGCTTTTGACCGTAGTCCACAAATTGGGACAACTTAGTCTTAAGAAAAAAGAACTACTCGCTTTGATAGAAACTTTAAGTAATCTATTTTTCCTCTTTTCTTAATCACCATTTCATTTAATCGTTAAACAAACAACAATCTTAAGACTAATTTACACACTGTTTAATTATGACTTTGTGATTGTTTTGAGAACTGATTGATTTGTCTACGAATATCGACTATTTCTCTTACAAGTTTGATTACCTTCGGGACTACGAACTTGATAGCTTAGTCTACGATTTCTAACTACCAATCCTACAGATCTCTATTAGCTACATCGAATAAATAAATAAATATAGAGATGTTAATATAGTGATTATGTTATCAAGTTTGTGATACACGTTTATTTCTTTCTGTGTATATAGAAGAAATGACAACTAAGGTTCCAAATGTTGCGAATGGTACGAACGCAAACCCTCTTCGTCCCCATGTTGTTGTGACACTATCAATGATACATGGGAAGAAGCCTCAGAAGTTAAAGGGTTGGACTTCAAGAGATGATCACAGAAGATGATGTTTTATCTCACTACTCTGAGTGTGACGAAGTTTCTGACCGAAGACAAGCCACAACGGGATGTGGAAGAGAACAACCATGTCAAGATAGTTTCGTTAGAGTCATGGAAGCATAATGACATCCTATGCCGCAACTACATACTGAACGAACTCGACAATACACCATACAATGTGTACAGTCGTTCGAAACAGTCAAAACCCTTTGGGAGTCCAAAAACCCTTTTCCATAAGGTTCAACATGATCAAAAACACGACACAACTTTAATCAATATGGAAAACTTGAAAACATGAGACTAACTAGCATGATGAGAAGAAATCAGGGATAAACCAAAAATCAACATTAAACCACAGGCATAATTACCCCTTTTGCTCTTGTTGCATCATTTGTTATCTTACAAATATTGATCTCTTCTTATATATAATAACAAAAAATAGAATCATTATAATACAAAAAACAAATATAATATTAAATAAATAGAAGTACACATTATATTGCCCAACTAAAAACAACACGTTTGGATTTTTTTACATCATAAAAATATCGAGACACAATGTTTATACAAAACAAATGCACTGTGTCATTCAACAAGTCTGTTAGTATTAACAAGCAGTGGGTCCGTTATTTCTTTTTGAAAAAATAACATTATACAAAATGTGTAAAAAATAATTATAACATGATATTTATAAAATTGAAAAAAAGCATGAGTTTTTATATAAAAAAATAAAATTGAACTGACGTATTATTTCATTATACTGACGCACTATTTGAAATAACGTGCCTCAAGTAGTGCGCAAGTACAAATAAAATAGTATATCGGTTCAATTTTCTCAGAAAAATTGCTAAAAAAACAAACCAGCAACAAAAACAAAATCACAAGATACAAAAATCGCATCCACATTCTTAGAAATTATTTTATTCAAGTAAATCAAAAGATTGTACATATTGAGATGACCGATGATCATCGTCATCAAATGAATAAGTATCTTTTTCTTAATCCGAACTTCTTCTCGAACCATGTTGGAAGCCATCCAGATCTTCGACTTCTTCCAGCATATGAGTAGCTATTCTTATGAACTTGTAAGATCAAACAATCACAGAATCTCACACTTCTTTGTTCAAAAATTCAAAATCGATAATCGAATCAGAGCTCCGTTCCTGTTACTTCGATCGATGATTCGATTCCTCGATCGAGCATCGACGGAGAAGAAAACATAATCGAGATCGGTGGTGATGGTACAAATATTCTATCTCGATTGCTTTACGATACTAAGTGTCTTGAGATCAAACTCTATTTGCTGGGCGATAAACGGAAGATCTTTTTCGTCTTTAAAAAGACCATGAAAGCAAATACTTAGAATCTTGATAATAAATTCTTTCATTTTGAGACTTTCTCAGAGTACATGGATTATATCTATTTGCACAAATACCTCGACGATTTCCACTCGTTAATATAGAGTCCAATATTTCTTCCTTTCTCTTTTTGGCTTTAGCCTCTTCAAGTCAGTTTGGTAATTGATACAAGACTCCTTTAGATTCCTTTCTAGATCTATAAGTTGCCTTTGTATATCTATAAGTTCTTGACTTTCTTCTCTCAAGTCAACTCCTTGATTTTCTCTCAAGTGAACTCCTTGATTTTCTCTCAATTCATTTAGTAAATCTTCTTCACTTTTCGTAAAAATGAAAAAAGAGTATACATCAAAAATTGAAAGGGGGATTCTTTAAATTCGACAAAACGAAAAGAAATTGAATACTTAGTTGATTCAACCATTAACTATCATCAAAAAAAAGCTATAAGTAGAAGATGGTAAGCAAATGCTATTGCTATAGAGATGGTTTTGATGTTAGAATCAGTAACAAGAAGCTATAAGTAAACGTCGAATTCGTTAAAAATGAATGTTTTTGAATGAGAATGGGAACCATCTAAAAGTGATTCCCGGTGTGAGATATCACATTGTTCGAGGACCCCTAGATGCTGACGGATTAAAGGATCGTCAACAAGGGCGTTCTAAATATGGGGTCAAAAAGCCAAAACAAAAGAAGTGATTTTAGCCCTTATAAAAATAAAACGAATTCTTAAAACCCTTTCACGCTAATGTCACGCCGAGTTACTGCGGGTTTAGGGATAATCAGGCTCGAACTGATGACTTCCACCATGTCAAGGTGACACTCTACCGCCTTGACAGGGCGGTGCTCTCACCAATTGAACTACAATCCCAGCAAAATGAAGTATACAGCTTTCATTATGTCCTCTGGAGAGATGGCTGAGTGGTTGAAAGCCCCGGTCTTGAAAACCGGTATAGGAAAAAACTATCGAGGGTTCGAATCCCTCTCTCTCCTTTTATTCTCCTTTTATGCGTTAAATAAATTTGGCTAGTGATTGTGAGACCCCAATTCTTGCAAATCCTCCTAGCCATTATCCTACTGCAATAATTCTTGCTAAGAAGAACGCCCATGTTGTGGCAATTCCACCCAGAAGGTAACAGATCCTTGAATGACTAATCCAATTAGTCTTTGGCATTGCTTTCCAATCCATATCTTGATTTGCTATTTCTATATAGAAGTAGGGTTCGCAGGCTATCGCTCTACAACTCGCCCGAAGTTTAGGGAGGAAGATGAGAGTTATATAAAATGAGAAATATTTTATCGGGTTATATAAATTGGAAATTATTTTATAAAAAGATGTATGTTAGAAAATTTTCTATTTTTATTAATTTGTTTTGTAACCCAATTAGTGTAGGTGTTTTCTATGTATTTGTAGTACCCTATATGGATATTCAAAACAAGTAGGAGTACTATCAATTAGCTTCCTCATGACAATTACAACGATCTCAGATTCAAATACATAACTATTTTCAACGTTGAACGTTGTAAGTTACGTATTTTAATATAATATATGTTACAGAATGATTTGACGTGATTTGATATGAAAACGAGATTTATATTTATACGTATAGAATAGTGAAAAATATACATGTGTTGTATTTTTTTATGAAACAGAAAGAGTATATATATGAGCAATGTACACCATTATAAGGGGGCTCGTCACCCCTATTCTTGATTGCAGTATATTCAGTTTATGAATGTCAAGATTTGAAACAATAGCAATGAATTAGTGTGAAGTGTATATAGTCACGTAGAATGTCCATATTCAAGAAATTGACTTTGCCTGAGTTAGGGTAGAGCTCGGCTCAGCTTTGTGTGTACTAAAAATCTAATCTATAAACTTGGGAGACTTTCGGCTATTAAATGATTTGCATTTTTCTTCTTCTAATTTACTGGGACCAAAATTAATGATACGTGGGTGAGTGGCACAAGTATTATCTTGAGAATATCCAATTTGGGGGGCATATGCTTTGCTACGACCATGACACTTTTGGCACAACTCTTTGTTCAATTTGCACAAGCATCCTAGGCTTCGACTAACAACCACGAAAATCATATGAAAATCCACAATTGATACATCAAGTTCAGCAATACTAGGTAGTATCATTGTGATTTGGAATTTAAAACCCAATAATCAACGCATGGAACGTCTATGTATGAAGCATCATGTTCATGCTAATCCATTTTAACGCTTCAGCTAAGTATAGATTGTGTTCTCTTATGTGGCATCAAACTCTGTGTTGTAGCTATGCGATGTTATGCAGTACACAGTTACGACTTAGAGATGGAGTAGGTCTGTTTATTTTAAACGTCGTTACAAACAAACAACATTAATTCAGTCTTCTTATACCTGACTATTTAAGTCTTCATATAAGTCAATATTATGGTCCCATTTTATATATGTTTGTTAAATGTATTATATTTTAGATTGAAATTCTCAAACATTAAACATCCAATAAAATCTTTTTCAACGTTCGATTGACACATAACTACTCTGATTATAATCGACTGTTTGAGACCGACATGTCAAAGTCATCAATGTTTTTGCTATTAAAAGACGTGCTATCATTTCCATTCCCTTTGAAACACAGACGAACCAAATCTACGATGAGAAGGGAGAAACGGAGGTGCCTTTGGCATATTCCTTTTGATATATCCCAAAACAACACAAAAAGTTGATGAAATTCACTATCCATTCATTTGCACAAACATGCCTAAATCATCTCCTAGTTGGGATTCGCGTTCACTATTCATCAAATGTTTGAATCGAACTAAGAGCGTATTTGATTAAAACAAAAAAAGCGCAGAGACGGTGTTTGTCATTGAGTGTGCATAATCCATATACTTGTTGCAAACATGTTGCAATTGCTTAGGTACAACAGTGTCCAGATATATACTATTGAAAAAGAAAAACGGTTAAAAAAATAAAAAGCAGCAGGCGTAATTATTTGGCTAATGCAAGAGTGTTTTTTTTTTTAATTTTCTTGAATTTGAATTTCAAACTTTATTTTCCAAATTTTACTTTTTTTAATAAAATAATTTTTGTTTCCAAATGTGTGGTAAAGATGCTTTTACAATTGCGAATTCGCAACCGCTACTCTCTCACAAATCCAAAAGAAAAATTTTAGAAAAATACCACGTAACAAAAAAAAATCTCTATAAGTACTTCGTCATCTTTTTATTTTTTTTTCTTAATTCCACATAAATACCACCTTGCCGATTTTTGTCATTACCATTATTTTTATTTTATTTTTTTTGGAAAATCGAATCTCCATTTGTCTGCTTTGAAGATTACATTATTATTCGTTTTCTTTTCTTGAATAAATCAGTCTTATGTAAGTTAACTTTTTTTCTCCAATATAGCAAACATAATTTATATGATTGTATTTTTGTGTCTCAGTAAAATTATGTTCATAAACTAAATTGTCCAAAATGCGTCAATCGTCGGGTTCCTTCCCACCACCATCGCTACCCCTTTGTGTTCTTCGTTTCTCACTGGACAACTCCTTCCATTTGGTATCAATCAAGGCTTTCGTGGTCGGCTCCAGATTGTTCTAGACATTCAAATCAAAATCTGATTCGTTTTTGTTCAAGGTGTGTCAAAGACCTTCGAGTCTTTTTCGTTTTTAGAACGAAGCTAATTTTATGCACCTGGATCGTCAACGTGGAGTTTTGAGATATCCATTCGAAATCGAAACAGATCTGGTTCGGATTGGTTTTCCATGGGTCGGAGTCATACTCATTACACGGATCCCTCGATTGAGTTTGATTGAAACATATATATAAGAATGTCAGTTATGAATGAAGGTGGTCGCGACAATGGTTGCACATCTTAGAAGCGTTTCAATCCTTACCATGCAGAAATTAGTATTTCGGCCTCAATAATCACTGCATCAACTTGCGGGAATGAAGTTGTTGCTTGTGAGAATTAATACGTTAGTCTAGTCTATTGAAAACAGTACGTTAACCTCTGAGAATAAACGCCTTAATAATCAGCAGGTCAACCTGTGGAAATGGAGATGTTGGCTATTGAATCTTGTTTTCAAAAACAATGTCGATCTCAAACAGTCGATTCTGATATTTTTTATGTCAGATGATGAGAAGAATCAGAGTAGTTATATGTCAATTGAACGTTGAAAAAGATTTTATTGGATGTTCAATGTTTGAGAATTTCAATCTAAAATAAAAAAATTAACAAACATATATAAAATGGGACCATAATGTTGACTTATATAAAGACTTAAATAGTCATGTATAAGAAGACTGAATTGATGTTGGTTGTTTGTAACGACGTTTAAAATAAGCAGACCTACTCCATCTCTAAGTCGTAACTGTGTACTGGATAACATCGCATAGCTACAACACAGAGTTTGATGCCACATAAGAGAACACAATCTATACTTAGCTGAAGCGTTAAAATGGATTAGCATGAACATGATGCTTCATACTTACACGTTCCATGTGTTGATTATTGGGTTTTAAATTCCAAATTAACAATGATACTAACTAGTATTGCTGAACTTGATGTATCAATTTGTAGATTTTCCTATGATTTTCGTGGTTGTTAGTCGAAGCCTAGGATGCTTGTGCAAATTGAACAAAGAGTTGTGCCAAAAGTGTCATGGTCGTAGCAAAGCATATGCCCCCAAATTGGATATTCTCAAGATAATACTTGTGCCACTCACCCACGTATCTTTAATTTTGGTCCCAGTAAATTAGAAGAAGAAAAATGCAAATCATTTAATAGCCGACAGTCTCCCAAGTTTATAGATTAGATTTTTAATACACACAAAGGAGAGCCGCGCTCTACCCTAACTCAAGCAAAGTCAATTTCTTGAATATGGACATTCTACGTGACTATTTACACTTCACACTAATTCATTGCTATGTTTTCAAATCTCTGACATTTTGTTCGAAGTCTTCACTTTGCTTGTTCCTACAAGCACATAGTGCATCACCGTTAACATTCGACACAAAAGAGTAGGGGTTTAGCTTGAGGACCTAAGGATTGGTTTTATCTTGATATCTATCAAATAGCTTGAAGAAGTCTATGAACACAAAAGAAGCCCATTAAGGCCCTTTTTTTTTTTAAAAAAAAAGAAGAAGATTATTGTAACTTTAATTATTTATATATGATTCAACAATTCATGTTTACAATAAATGACGAACCATTGAATAACTCATGTCCAAAGCAAATGGCCAACCAACCAAAAGCAAATGACTAATCAGAAAAACAAATGATCAACCCACAAACAAATGACCAGCCAAAATGATTGATCATATGACCAACCAAAAGTATATTACCAACCATTGAGTAACTAAAATGTCCAATAAAAAACGATTCAATAACCATGAAAACGACTAACTGCCAACCAAACCAAATGGATAGCCAAAATGATTAACTATTAAATAATAATAGCTTATGTCCAAAGCAAATGACCAATCATTGAATAACTCATGTCCAAACAAATGTCTATCTATATGATAAAAAAAAAACCTAATAAAAAATAAATGATCAATCCTTTTTTGACATTATATATTTATTATTGATGTGACGGACAACTTGAATGCGATTTTGTTTAGGAGAAATAGTTTCAAATTTGATTTGAAGTTAACTCTTTTCTTTATACACATAAAATTCTCCATCTAGGCACATAAATCAATTCTTGAACTTAAATGTTTTTTTATGGCTACATACTTATTTATTTATTAATTTTTGTCTTGTTTGAAATAATGAGATTTTTAGGGATTTTATATTTGTTGTATATGGATAATACATGAAATCATTTCAATAATATTATTAATTCATAGTTTCATGAATCAATTCAAACAAACAATATTGCTCATTTATATTGTTACATTTGTTGAAGATGTAAATAAAACAGAAAAATAATAAACATCGACATAAAAAGCACGAGTGCATTATTGTTGTGACTTTTTTTCGACGTTAATAAGTTATAAATATTTGATACAATTATGAGTTAATTTATATTTATTTTGAATATTAACATTTTTCATCGACACGAAATTAAAATTTGGCATCCTGTGTTCGTGGTTTATAACAAAAAAACTAAAAACAATAAATATATTTTTTATTAATAATGTTAAGTAATTGGATCCTATTTGATCAACTACACATATAACATTGACATTTATTTATCTTTCTTCATATAGCCATAACAAATTGTAATGAAACGATAAAAACATCACATATGGAACCATCAGTTACAGTTTAAATGCTATTCTTTTCATCAGAGTTCATTTTCGATGAGAAAATATGATCCAATAATACTCCATGGGCTTGGGTTTGGGCCCATATGAAGTCGCCGCCGCGGCCCATCGCCTACACTTGCTCAGTTGCTCATCTCATCGCCGGCGATCCACTTCTCGCTCTGCCACCCCGGCGCCGCCTACCCACCGCCGCGGTCACCACTCATCTCGGGTATCGATAATTCCTTATTGGTCTGATATTCGAATCCGTCCACTCCAAATTCAACTGGGTTTCTTTTAGTTGGCTGCATTTCACTGCATCGATGCTCTTTCAGATGCAATTGTTCGATGTAAAGATGAATTTTGCGATTAGTATTTTGATTGCCTGTTCCGGATTTTGGAAACTGAAGGTTCGATTCGTTGACGGACGTCACGAATTGGTGAATCAGTGGGGTGAATTGGGTATTCGATTCGAAATGGTATCAAAATCTCCGTTTGTTTCCTTTATGGAAATTGGAAAGGGGGAATTATGGTTCAGAATTCAGATATATTGATATTGATTGTCGAGTGAACTTGCGCCTTCTTAGGGTAGATGAATTGAACGGTGCGGCGGTAATGGGAATGGAAATGGTTTAGGGCGCTGCAGGGTTATCTATGTGGATGAGACTTGGGAACTTTGGGCATCTTCGATGTATTGTTGGATTGGGCTTAGGTTTATGATAGGGGTGTGTGGTATTTTTTACATGGACTTTGATTTGTCGTATGCTTGCCCTGAATTGATGCTCATGTAAGATTTTATACAGAGAAGCGAGAACCCCTTGTTGTGGTGATGTGGAATACAGTCGGGTTATTGGCATCGGTCTTTTTCGATGTGAATTAGTGTTTAGAGCTTATAGACTCAGACTCTAGTTGAAGCCTTGAAGGATCCTCTAACCCTCTTAAATATAGGCTGCATAGCCATGCTGAGTGTAAGGGAAAGTTCATATAGTTTATGCCTCGAAACGCATTCCACGTTTGACTAACTTAGTGTTGATCGCCAATGATAGCTGTGAGCAGTGATCCAGACAAGAGGCAGGGTCTTTGTAATTCATTGTTTGGCCTTTCATATGTTGAGTTCCCCGGATTTAGTTTTAGGAAGGTTTTTGGTATCGTACTGTGGGCGCGTTTTGGCCCTGTCCATGTGTTGAGTTCCGTCTACTCCTTAGTCCTTTGTGCTTCGGCATTCTTGAACTCAAGTAGTGATTAATGACAAAGGGGGAAAATGATGGTTGGTTTTATGAGCTTATTTAAATTCAGTCTTTAATTTATCCCCTACAACTTCCATTTTCAAGTGGTTGACCTCTTGATATAATTTCTTTTCTTAGAAACCCATATGCAACCTTTTGAAATAAGCATCCATCTATGGACTTATAGGAACTCTTGTCTTTTAAACGTCAAACTAAATGAGCAGGAGCATTGTTTGGTTTCTTTCTTGTGCTGGACGAATGGTTGATATGCACATATGAAACCCTAATGAATGTTATTTTATTTTTGTGCTAAAATATGCTTTTGGTATTATGTGTTATCCGTACTGAACAGTTAGAACGCAGCAACAAAAATCTTGGATGCCACCCTTCTCTGAATCGTTTGTGCTTTCGTATTATGTTCCATTGTATCTTTTATCTTGGGTTTTGATAATAAATGAAGCTCTGTTTTTCTTGATGTATTATGAACTGCTATGCAGAACAAGAGTCATGAGGGTTCGATCATCTGTGATGAAAATGTGCGAGTTCTGTAGGACTGTTATGCGTCGTGGTCGGGTCTATATACTGTGCACTGCTAATCCCAAGCACAAGCAACGGCAAGGCATCTCTACTCTAGCTCATGAGAACCGTCTCATTTCCTTGTAAGATCAAACACTTTCTCATTTTTCTTCACCTACTTCAGTTTCATAAATTTCTGTTCGGTTGGAGTAGTAAACTATAGTTCATCACCTTCGATGAGGTGGTTCTGTGCTTCACTTGTCAATCTATGCATACTACCACTTTGTACTTCTCCTGTCATTCATTTTGTTTGGGGCATTTAGTTCTTTCAGTACATATATCTATGTTTCGAATGATCGTCTGTTTGAAGTGCAGTGCTTGATCATCTTACTTTCGCATGTTGAATTTCAGGTCACCGGGTGTGAGTTGTAAGCAGGAGCTATTGAAGACGGAGAACCTAGGTGGGGGTATGGCTTCTGTTTTATCCCGAGAGAAACAGCTGCCTTCCGCGTTTTTCACATGGAGAGCCAGCCTCCCATCTCTTCTCTTCAAGCAACCCGCCCAGAAGTGAAACTGAGACAAGCATTCGCAGTTTGGATAACAGGAAAGCCATGTGATCAGATTTGATACCTTGATATAACCACGGATGACTGCTGTTGGATCCTACATGCCTAAATTTCACGAGTCTTCGGCTTTCTTGCTGAAACCCTGTATTTTGCCACACCTATGATACAGTTTCCTCTAGATTGTAACTTCGTGTAGTAAATGACCATATTTCATGAATTTGTTGTCGTTTGATCTCTTTACATTTCTTTCGGTGGTGTGAATCCTGTCATTTGGATGTAAACTCCGGCGAATCCATAGCGCACAAGAATGTAGTAACGTGATCCTCTGGATATATAATCTCATATGGATGAAAATAAATGATAAATTGTTAATAGGTTAATAGTTAGTCCGTCGCAATATAGATAAAATTGAGTGCATCTTGTATTTTTAAATTTTTGTCTATAACGATAATATTGTCAATTTTTTAATTTGTCAACCCAACAAAACTTATAGCACAAATTGTAATTGCATTCTGCCTTCGTTATAAAATGGTAAAAATATGAGATGACAAAGACATGATACGTTAATTATAGGGGAGAAAATGAAAGAGGATTTCACTTTGGATTAGCTTCAATTTCATTGACGAACTCCTCGCTCTCCCCTTCCCTTTTCATCTTCCAAGTGATAGAAGACTCAGCAAAACCCTAGCCCACATCTCCCCTCAAAGAGCAGTCCGCATTGGGCCGAATTGGGTATCTGAGATTGAATCGGAGATGTATGATTCCTTTGCTGCTTGGCTCAACAAATTCCTTGCTTGTTTTGGGTATGACCCTTTTCTGATTTCATTTGTATTAATCTATCATCTTCCTTTTTGCTTGAATCTTAGTTTTGTTAGTTCAATATTTCTATTGGGTCTCTTGCTTCTGCTTTCATTTCTTGGTTGTTTGATTATTCTTTGGGGAAAATGCCATAAATCCCTGTATTTTGGAGATATTGATCTAAAAGGAATTTTGCGTAGGATTTGATATGGGTGTGGTAAAAAATGATGACTTTATCGCCGAAAAGCGGTCATTTGTGCTATTGAAGGAGTTAGGGTTTTGCGCGATTTGTTGGTGGTTTAATGCTATTGTCTCTTACTTTTGAGGGATGATATTCTTCTACATGTCATCGTTCTTAGGTTCTGTTTAGGATTTCAGGAATGCGGAGAATTAGGTGAATGAATTGTGTGACTGGCGGATTGTAAATGTTGGATTTCAGTTTTAGTTGCATTGTATGCTGCGATTCCAGTGTTGGATCAATCGCAAGTTGTACTTCTGCTCATATCAATCGACTAAGAACTATTGATGGCTATTTTGTGAGAACTTCATGAATTTTGTGGCTCATGTGGCTTTGAGTAATCCCTAAATTCCTAATAGACATATGTGGTATAGTCTAGCATTTTGAATCGGTTACATATGAAGATGTGCCAGTTAAGGTCATTATCTGGATCTCAATCCGATTCAATTCACATGGAATCTTGATGGCCTGATTGATTATATGAGCTATCTACTTACAGTATTTGGCACCTTCATTGTCATCTCTAAGCATCCAGTTGCAGTAGATGGTTGAGGCGCATAAAACATTTTCTTGTTCACATAGAGTCGCTCATATTGGGATTCTGTATATTTACAGAAACTATTCTGAAGTTTGTCCTGTTTCTCCTAGATTCTGATTGGTTTCTGATGTCAAACCTGGTTGAATTCTTCCTGAAATAATCACCTGCATTTGATGAAATTGGTTACATATTTCGTAACATTCTGAATTGCGACAGAGCAGAAGTTGCCTTGGAACCTGTAGGAAATCAACTCATGCTTCCGCCAGCAACAAGCAAACTAAAGGACCTTACACGGTAGAGAAGCCCGTCATATCAGAAGATTTTTGGACCACCAGCACATATGATATAGATAACAGTGCAGCTCAGTCACAAAGAAGTATGTCTTCCATAAGCGCATCAAACCAGGGTTCATTCTGCGATTCTGGCTGCGGAACTATAAATCATGAATTTGTAAACCATGGTAAATTGCTAATCCGTTGGTGTTTTTTTGCTTCCACTTCTCTTCTAATTTTGGCTCATCACTTTGCATAGTATTTAGGTATCTTGTATGCATAACTGTAGCGACCAGGACTGTTCACTTGTGTTACTGATTTACTTACAAGTGTTAATTCATGATTATAGGCCTTCTTCTCTGGAACCAAATCCGAGTTCAGTGGACTGGCGGTGCAGGACATCGGACTCGGTCACGCCAGAGGCGGGGATATATAAGGCATGATTTTCCTCCACATCTTTATCTTATGTCGGATGGTTTATGGTGTTGTTCATTGCCTTGATCCAAGTAACCTGCTCGTTCATCCTTATTATGTATTTATGTGTGCAAAAGAATTTGCTGGTTTTAGAACTCATGATTCTTTTGTTACTTTTGCTTATATCATGTTGAAGAACAAAACTTGTGAAGCATCCATTGTCAAAACAGTGTTATCCATATATTTACGTAACTAAGCTATCCCTTAATCTTGTTTCCTTGCACTCATCTGATGTTAATCAATGTTCCCTCATGTATCATTTATAACTTCTAACTTGACGTTCCATTTGCAGTTCTACTGCAACCTATGACAGTCTCTTGGCAAATAGCCAATCGTTCCGCCATCCGATCCCTCTGTCTGTAAGTTTGTACACTGAATCTGTCAGCAAAATGTCTGCATAAGTTAACACGCCTTTCTTTGAAAAACTGACTTGGTGCATATCTGATCTCCCTTGATCAGGAAATGGTGAATTTCCTCGTCGATGTTTGGGAGCATGAAGGATTGTACGATTGACTGATTCAAGCTTCTCAATATCGCCCTGGTGAACTGACTTGATTCAAGTTGCTGGCACCCATTGTTATTTAGATCTTGCACATAAGCATGAAATAACAATGTAAATTGACAAGATTGTCCATTATCTAATCTTTTCTGGATTACTCTTGGCGTTGGTAAATGATGGTACTAGACCGGTATTTGATCATGGCCGTGAAGGTTGTCACAGGCGAACTGACTTCAGCAAATAACTAAGCTCCGCTGTAAGTCCAGTGACTTGGAAATTTTCGCTGGCATCGCGGGCGGGCCTGCTTTATGTTGAGATGGATTATGCCAAGTTGGCAGCTTGACTGACATCCGAGAGCATGGAACCACGAGGCAATGCTTGGTGGAGTATTTTTTAAAGGGACTCATGTTAATCTCTCGCCTTCGGATAGCGACTGTGTGACAGATTCGGATAATCATAGTAGGTTGGTGAAAAAGTTTTGAGAAAAATTGTGCGCAATTCAGTGCATCTTGCAGTGCACTCAACTGGAATATAATTTAAATGCATACTTTTTCTAGTGTTAAAAATTTCTGTCATATGATATCAGTTGTTCACATGGTAAAACTCGTTCGGTAGTTTTGTAAGGTGGTAATCGTCTTGCATGTAGTGAGATGAACTAGTCACATTATTGACCAAGGTGTCGGTGAAAATCTTGCTTGTGGGAAAGGAATGAATGATTGATTTGGCGATCAGATAATTCTTTTTTCTAATTATACAATTCAATGCACGATATTCAATGAGGATATCGGAAACAATCAATCTTTTTATTATGGGTGTGGAGTATGATAGAGATTATTTTACGTGCATTTTGTTATTCACACACTTTGTATTTATAGGGGATTTATAATTATCTGGTTACATGGTACATATGAAAGCTACTGATTAGATTCCTATGTTATAAAAACATTAAATTAAGAAATCTTCTGCATGATATTTTCAGAATAATGAAAATTGATAGTTCAAAGTCAACAGAGATCCAATACTATGAATCCATAAGGGTTACGCTTTTCAAAATTCATTTCAAATTGAAAATCTTCAATGTAATCACTTTGCTCTATTTTTCATTGATATATACCAATATCTTCACCGAATAAAAGTTCCATGTTGAAACTTGATCCATACAGAATATGAGCATTATGCATGAACTTATTGATATCCAATTCAATTTTCTTCATTACAAATTTGTCCCTTGATTAGGAGTATTAAGGAGTATGTAATACAAATCTGACTGTCATACAATTCCAATCTTATCTGGTCTATACCAATCAGAGGCTTATCAGTCAATACATTTAGAGACACCATATGGTCCATATCAAACCTAGTATCTTATGTCCATATAAATTAAGCTCTGGGATAACAAAATTCAGACTGCATCGTTAACTTAATTACTCAAACCTCTCTGTATTATTCTTGTACTGCATTTAGATTCTCACCCCTATTACTACTACCAGGAAATACATACAGTAATCAAAACAATAATCTCTTAACATATTGGACAACAGCTGCTAAGTTCTGGTCTTGACCAATCTCTCTAAAGAGAAATGTTCCAGATTTCCATTTCAACATTGTAATGTAACAAACAACCGGGACACTATGTACGGACAAAAACATCCTGAAAATTATAACGGTAAACTTTCTTTATACTATGCAATCTGATACTTGTATGTAATCAATATCATAATATCCAGATCAGGATGCTGTATTTGTATAGATATAAAAAACGAAAAAATTATGATTATATTTCTTTTATGTTATGTTGTCTGATACTTGTATCTAATCAATATCATGATTTTAGACACTGTAACACCCAAATCTTCTACTTTAATTTTATTTGTTGAAAAAGTGACAATCAATTTTCAAAAAAAAAAAAAAAAAAAAAAAACC
>LIEC01006513.1:0-11523 GCA_001925005.1 Drosera capensis
GGCTCGTGGTACGCCCATCCTTGCCAGCATCAGGCTCCCAGCGGGCTTCATTTTGTGGTCAGAGATTCGATTACGATCTCTCTTTGTATCCTCTTTATTGTGTATGATCATGCATGTGCTTGATTCTTGCATTATTCGATGTGGTTTATTCTAAGGATTCCGAGTATAGATTAAGCACTTAATGGATATGCCAATAAAGCACATGTCCTATCTAAGGGTAATAATCCTAGCCACTAATTCCGATAACAAAGACGTATCATCACGTAATATTAATGATAATGAGCATAGTTTAACATTAATGTTAGACATGTTACCTAAGATATGCTATCCTCCACTCCACGTATACTTGAAATCCGAAAAAGTCAGATCCCATGGTCCAAAAATAGACCGTTCATTTGTTACAACTTCAAGCCTTCCCCTTCAAACACAAAGCGTGTAACATCAATCTCATCAACTCTCTTTTTCAGTCATATATGTATCGTCCTATACGATGAAGCAAAGCCTACCTTTAGTTTTAGCTAAGAATAATGGAGATGAAGCTGTTGAGATTTGTTCTCGTTTTCCTTCTCCTTTGTTCATCCATGGAGTCAGGGGAAGGGCAAGTTGTCACGGCTTCAACAATACATAGCATTGTACTCCGGCAGTTGACTCAAGGTATGCAAACGAAATGTGCATCGCCAATAAGAATGACACATATGACCGAATCTAGATAGATAGAGTTTTAAATCTTGATAGATATGATAGCATTCGAGTTTCTTTGAAAGTCTAGTCAAATATGAATAATATTATAGGATTGAGCTTTTAATAGGACGGTATGTAAGATATTGTTTACGCAGTATACATCAAAAAAGATAGTGATTGTAGGTTTTCCAAGGTTCTAAAAATACTTCTATATATAATCTATCGATGGTAACGGAACAAGATTCAGGTGTGAATGAAACTGAGCGAACTATGCAATTAGGATCGCATGGGCATGACGAGGAAGAAGCCAAGCTGAACAAAGGTATTTGGACGTCCAGAGAAACCGAAGATCATGAACACAAGATCCATTTCCATTCAAAGAAAGGCGGCACCCATGGGAAGCCACCTTCAGGAGGAGGATTCGGCGGGGGGTTGCTAGGCCATCACCATTCCAGTTCATATTATAAGCGTCAAAGAAATCACGCAGGACGTGCTGGTTTATCCTTGTCCCTTCATATTATGATCCTCATTGTCTTGTGCATCTTCACCGGGTGTTGGCGACTTAGCTAGCTTAGTGATTTTATCCTGATCAGGTCAGGAGCCAAAACTCATGGCTAGGTGGCCATGAATCAACTACATGGTTTGCCTGATGATGGCACCTTATACTCTTGGCTACCTGGTATTTGAGTACATAGTATTAGTTCCACAAAGAACTATACCCCACAGGTTGTGACACACCGGAGTAGTAGTCCACCAGGTTCGAACATTAAGTCATCATCTTGAGATTCAAGTTTCAAATTGAGTAAAACGAAACCAACAAATTTATGCAACGTACATTCACACGGGTTCAGATTGAAATCATTGTAGCATTAGGTATTCTTTTATAATTGATTATGTTCTCTTTGTGTTTCACATGAAGCTATCTCAACGTTAGAAGTGTGCTTTTACAAGGAGATAGTTAAAAGTGGACGTACTATTGTCAATGTCCATTTCTTGGGTTAGGAATGGAGAATCGAGGTACAATATTATTGATGAGGGTGTTGCTTATGGTACACTTATTCATATCTATGTATGTTTGATGGATGGATTAATTGTTTCGTTACAAAGGACAATTTTATCACAAAGCAAGTATGACATGTAAATTAAAGTGACTCTACTCTATCTAACAGATTTGAGAGTTTTTACCAACAAAGGAAACTGAGGATCATAATGCTTACGCCATCTGCAGTGCCGACCTCCTTACTGGTCGATTACGATGTAACGGGAACAATCAGTCTTACATCCTCATTGAAATGAATTATTATACTCAAAATTACACATCAAACATGTTTTCCATTCAAAATACTTATCCAATATACAAATGATAGAATTATTATAAACAATCCCGTGTCACAAAGAAGAAAATGATATTAAAATAATTGAGGTGTCATCATGAGCAACCGCTGACCACCCATTTCCCAATGAAGTACATCAGATTCATCAATATGATCATCTGTCAACTTGTTCAATCATATATATGTATCATTTCACACTAACAAGAAAAGCAAAAGGCCACCAAGCAAAGCAAAATGGAGATTAACCTGAAGTGGGCAGCATTGTTCCTCCTCTTCCTAATATCTACTCTCGTTTCGGCAACCTCTGATTCTGAAGAGGCTATATACGCTCCAGCTTCTCCGACGAAGCATGCGGGCGCATTCCGACAGCTAATTGAAGGTATCTTGCAGTAGTATATTCTAATGTTGTTCTAAGAGAATTTACAATGGAAGTTTAAAAAGTTAGAACAGCATGAGATATATGTACGAGTTGGTTTCACGTAAAAATGAAGTCTAATAGATGTATGTGATGACCCTTAACTCTTAATGTTCATGTACGTACTTGGAAATGAACTGGATTAGGCTTACCAAATTAGTTCATGCTTATGTATGCGACTTATGTAACCTGTAGATTTCGTACGACTACAAGTTATGCAATTCTCAGGAAAAATCAAGACCGGAAGTAGTATACATGGACAAGAAAATGTTGGCATCAATCACGGTATGAACCAAACGAAGCATTTAGAGAAGGAAGAATCAATGTTGATTCGATCATCATCAGCGTCAGGAGAAACCAAAGATCACAAAAATGAGATCCATTTTGTTTCACGGAAAGGCGGTCACGGTCGTGGCGGAGGAGGTTTCGGAGGTGGCATGGTAGGTCGTCACGCCTCTAAGCATGACAAAAATCATGTAGCTGCTGCATTCTCCCCTTCTCTCCATCGTTCATCCCTTTCATTGATCATCATTATCGTCTGCATCTTCATCGTCATTTAGCGACTTAGCATAGCTCACTGATCCGAGTTAACGAGCGGATGGCTGATCAATCGACCATTCAACCGCCACTGTCACGTGAAGTTCTTGCTTAATAGTGGTTCTGGTTTGTATAAAACCACTGTACTAGATATTAATCTTGGTTGTAATATTTGGACCTACAACACGTTTGTGTTCATTCTGAATTCGCATTAAGGTAGCAGTTAGCTTTTGTGTTTTTATTTATCATGATGTTGGGATATGTTTCACATGAATTAATCCAATCTCAACCAAGCTTCCATTTCTGGACCAATCAAAGTCGTTTCTGGACCATTTGAGTTTATTGTTGGTGCACTGCTCATGCAGCTGATATATATAATCAGCTGGAAGAATGAATCGGATAGGATTAGAATAAGTATCAGAATATGCACATTATGTTATATTCTTCGATAATGTTCCAGCATCTATATATGTTTTCGTATAGAAGCACCTGCCCGGGAGACGCACCACAGTGTCGAAGTCCTAGGGCTCATGTTATGATATGTGCCATTCTGGAGAAGAAAGACAGGCACCTCGACGCCTCCGACGGCTTGGCGTCAAGTTACCTATTGAAATGGCAGTATCACCAAGGCTACCATATCTTGCGATAACATGCTATAATAATCATATACATCAAACAATATCAGATCTAAGAGCATGTAATAGATCCGAGCTATAAACACTATCTGCACAGGCCAAAGCACTTCCAAAAACTTTATCATAACCGTACGAACAGGGCCTAAATCTTTAGAAACTGACAGTACGTGCAGACAGTGAATTACTCGATCAGACACATGCTGATGCCAAATTATTTGCACTATTGTTGAACTGTTAACCACAACATGATTCATCTAATCCCGTCCTAAAATCATGCCAGTAATAAACACAGAACAAATATTGCATTAGCACCATCCCATGTGCACTGATATGTCAAATGAGATTGGCTCTTTCCTACTAATCGTGAGATCGGAGAATCGACAATTGAAAATATGAAACAACTTTTCAAATAAAAAAAGATCTAAGATCTACCCACATCACTTTATCTTTGTCCTCCTAACAATGTTGGCCTATTAATCATAGAAATGGACCAGCCAGCTCATCAACATGTATCCTGCAAGATTCTGATCAAATCCGAACTCATCTTTTTGTGGTCCAAACAACATATGAATTCATGTCGCTTTGGACGAGTGTTGACAATGTCTACTGCCTGAAACCAGAAAACAGTAATTTCGTGTCGCGGTGTGATTCGTGCTATGAATCTGGAAACAAGGACGTGACAATAAAAGAGCACGACAAATATTAAATCATTCAGCAGATGCTGAGAAAAAGATGTAAAGATCCAAGGACGAAACAATAACTCAAGTTCCGAAAACGAAGTCTGATGATCAAAACTCAATAGATTCACACGGTACGAATCGGTTCCAAGAAGGGATCAAGGGATGCATCGGTAACGCTGGTTATATGATATCACATTGTTGTTACAGGATTTAATTTGCAGCAACAAAAGTAAAGGTAACACCTGGATTGATGTTGTTGCTGCTACAGAAAGAAACTGAGTTGATGCAGTGCAGCAAGCTACAGCCTGCCAACAGAGAATATGCAGCGAATTTAGTTTCCCGCACGAAATTCAGTCACCAAAGAATAATAGTATTGCACTCATTTACCGGTTTGGTCATATAACAGGAACTAAACCAGGAAATGAGATTACTCAAACTCCAAGGATGTGACGGCTTCGTGGATCAAACTGTTCTTTTATCTGATCACTTAGATTTATCTGAAACATAAAACTTGGCCCATGTATTTCAAGAGTTTACTCAGATAGCATACACATCTGAAGCACAATCTAGACACACAAAGCACAATCTACACATTTCGAGAATTTTCATTGATGCATGGCCTAGCACCAGTTCCATGCTTAGCTCTCAATACACAAATCACCGTCATGTGCAACTGATAACAAGAAGACATCTACTAGGACCGTCATCTACAAGGGCATCAGCCTCTTATACTTGAAAAAACCAAGAAATGAGCAGAAAATGATGATCCCCAATACTCCAGTGATCCAAAGCACCCATTTGAATGCACTTTCATCAGATAGCAATGGTATTGGGAAGTTCATTCCAAATACTCCTGCCACCACTCCAAAGATGGCAACCACAAAGGTTACTGTTGTCAACAACAGCTCAAACTGGATCAGTTGGTTTCGGACATTATCCTGCATGGAAAATAAAACTATCAAAGGTCTAAATGGGATTGATACAGCCACAGCAATTTGATCAGCTATACACTTCTTTTGTTCAAACTTTGGTCCTAGACGACACTACATACCAGTTTAATGTTGATGAAGTCCTCGGTGTCATCAATATACTCCTTCAACTGAAACGACACAAGAAACATATGAACAAAAGCTCCAACCTCACAAGTGAATGAGGAAGCCCAAAAGGGATCGACTATTACCGATGTAAGCTTGTTAAGGGTGCTATCGATGACCACAAAGTATGCCTCCAATAGCATCTCCAACTCCTCTATGCTCCCTGTATTGCTCTCTGAGCTTCTAACGCTCTCCAGCCGGCTCCTTGCACTAACACGCTTCTCAAGCTTTCTCGAACTTGGAGGGGAAGAAACAGGAGAAACGGGAGCAGAAATGGATCGACCACAATCAGCTGAGTTGTATCCACTCATAGATTGATCTCCATACAGGTTCAACTCCATTCTTCTCTTCTTCTCTGTGAGATACATCTCTGCCATATCACCATCATCGTCCATCAACTGCTCTATCTCATCCCTCACCTACAAAGAATTAAGGGAGACTCATTCCATTTATTTTCCTTTCCTGTGAGAGAAATGCAGCAGCAGGAAGTTCAGAAAGCACTACCTTCTGGACTCTCCGAGTCAGTGCAACATGCCTGCTCTTCAGTCGCCGCACACGCTCCAAGATCAAGGTACTGATCTGTGATGTTAGTTCATCAAGCAGTGGGTATGCTTCAATTTCTAGCTCAGCAGCCTGGCAAATAAAACATCAAGCGATCTAACTGCAAACTGCAAGAAGCTAAAGAAAACAAGATCTCGGTCAGACAACAAACTGCAAAAAATTGAACTCTTATTGTTGGCCTGCGTGCACATTCAAATTTGGTTGACATCTCATTTTTTGCTCCAAAAGAAAGAAGTTTCTTAGTCCATCCCCCAACTCCTTTTTGGTTTAGGGGGAGGGGAAGTGATGAAGGACACTAGGACAAACCTGAGAATCAAGAAACGTGCAGGCAGCTTCTAGAGCAACTTCAAGTGCCTTAAACTCAAAGGGCAGATTTTCCGATGACCCATTGTCAAAGTTTCTACTTCCTCTACTTAGACTTGAGGTAGAATTTTCATTGTACTGCCAATCGTTATTCATACTAGTTATCTTCAATCTTCTCTGTAACTCTACCACATAATGCAGAACATAGCTATCAAGCGAGTTCAAAAGAAGCACTTCATCCGCAGTGATAATACAGCGAATTTGCTCCAGATTGACGACAATGGCTTTCTCTCGACCAAGGATTGTTGAGGGGTAGACAAAGAGTGGGTCAAGCAAGCGTAGATCTCGTGCAGGAAGATCACAACGGCGCATCATGCTGAACTTGTCAACTTCTATGACCCCTGAGTTCCTGGATGAATCAACACGTATCCATGACCAAAGGCTTTGCCCACGTTTCTTTTGACCAGCAACATCGATCCCTTGAAATGGTGGACGGCCTGAGGCAGATGCGTGATGAGACATTTCTCTAACGTTCATAGCTGAGGCAAGCTTCTTCTGGAGGAATGGTTTTTGTAGATCTGCCATTGAAAAAGCTACAAGTAGCGAGAACTTGGAATAAGAACATTCATCGAACTGTAAATTAAATTCTGAATGGGTGGGGGAAAAAAAAACAACTGTATCTTTAGGCTGCAGTCTATCAACTGAGCATTTGATCCACAAGTTGGTGAGTACTCGAACATAGCATCCCATCTCAGACACAGAAATATTTTGAATATCATAACGACCTAAATAAAGAGTGAATACATTAGGAAGAAGCTAGCATTCGAACATTGCATCCCTTGATAGGATTAATGAAGAAGCCACCTTTTCTTTTCTTTTTCTTTTTTTCTTTTTTGCCATTTTCAATTACTAGGTTCTAGTTGCAATATCATAAGGAATTCAAGCAACTTCTTCAAATACAGTATCAGGAACATGAAAAGGAGTTGATTGATGATACCCGAAAAGCGAATTCAGGTTACCGACTCAAAACCCTCCTCCTGATTTCTGGTCTGCGATCAAAAACAGCAACAAACTTACAAACCAAGCCCTTCATCTCATAACATGGGGGCAGTTCGCAGTTCACGGATGTGATGATCTCATTCTCCTCAGGTTTGTGCAAAATACTCCCCAAGATCACCACAACCCATGCCATGCCATATTCTAGGGTTCTCAACTTATACAACGGAAGCAAACCTTAGGGAAAAAAAAAACATATGTCCATTTGACAATGACTGAAATCCCCCGATCCTAAACCTAACACAACCTAGAATGACGATACACGGCAACAACAACACAAAGAAGAAGCAAATACTGAAAAGAATTATACCCAGAAAAGATTCTGACTCTTGACTGAGATGATGATGGCCTCGATTCTCTTCTCACGCAGCAACTTTGAAATGGGTCTCTCTATGATTGAGGATTTTTCCAGTTGCCGATGAGATCGATGATGGAAAGAGTTGGGGAATTGCGTGGTTTGACGATGAAGACTTCGACAAGCAAAGTTCTGAAATTGAAAAAACGTGGATGAAAGACGCAGAGGGACGCGTAGTCTATCCATGGCCTATCACTCAAGCATAGTTTCTTATTTATAAGTTTAGTAAACGTGATTAATATTTTTATATATAAAATAACACAAAATTAATAGATATTATAAAGATCATAGAATAAAGATACTATTTAATTAGATATGCTAAATGTTATCCATGTCGTTTGTCTGCAAGTTATGGGAAACCCCATATTGATGAATGCCAGTCTAAAAATTATTGGTAGCCATGGGCCCATGGCCCCATGATCCTTGGATTGTTTTCTTTAAATGAAATCCTTGTAGGAGTAAATGAATTGGACAGGGTCATATGCTCGTACACTGCCAATCCATCCTTCCGTTTATCACGTCAATCTCAATTTCTACGCCGCCCGTGTGAACATTAGCCGAGCTCATATATGTCAAGTCTTGTGAGATCAGTTTCGATTCGCTTCTCAAACTGATAAACATCGCTTGTGTTTGCGAGCAATGGAGCAAGTTGAGGATTATGAGGCCAAGGTATATACTAAGCAAAGGTATGATGGTTGAGAATATAATCTGGTCGACGCTTACCAACATGGCCATGCTGAAGTTGGGAGAGATTTGCAAAGATAAAATGTCCCAAATGGAATATCAACCTCGTATTGAGGGAGAACTCATTCAAAAACTGTACAATTATAGTGTCAAGTTACACCTCCGCAAATCACATAACACCACCACCTCAGAGCTGTGTTGAAAGCAGCAATGGCCCCAAAAGTTATTGCATCTACTACACCATAGGGAATGTCCATCATATTCATCCTATCAACCATCTCCTAAACATCGAAATACGACACACTACACATTTTAGCTCAAATGCGATGAAGTTTCCGACGCATTCGAGCTCGCTCAAATGTAGGGATTAACATGGGACGAATAATCACGACACCCGGCCCCTTCCCATCCCATCCATTCTTCCCATAAATCCCATTCGGGATGGTTTTTCTGCCACGATGGCTCATCCTCAAACTGCGATTCGTAATCGTTTGTCGAATATTCACCTCTCAGTCTGCTCATCACAGTCTGCATCAATATATCACTAAACCTAATTAGCATCAATCATTCAAATAAACTTTAATGCTAATTCAATTGATATTAATAGTCTTCGATTGCTTACATCATAGGCTTTATTTATCTGCTGGAAAGAAACATCGCAATTATCTTCCTTACAAACATCGGGATGATACTTCAACGCGAGTCTCCGAAACGCCCTCTTCACCTCCGACTCCGACGCTCTCCGATCGATCCTCAGCGTTGCGTACGGATCCGTCGCCACTCCTCTCCCGTACGCCCTCACCGGCCCCACCCGAACCCTACCACACTTCTTCTTCGACGGCACAGTCGGCCAAATCCGACTCTGCTTCATCCACGAAGAAATCGAAGAAGCCGAACTCGATCTGATTCGGCCGCCACCGCTGCTGCTTCCGGCGACGGCGATCATCATCGTCCCCACCGCAATCGCCATGGATATCGATCGATCACTGATTTTTTCTTCTCTTTGTTGTGGTGAATTTTTTTTTGCTGTTTTTGTTTTGTGTCACGGTTGTGATCGTTGTTTTCGTCTTCCTTTATCGATGATGTAAAGTGGTGGAGGTTATTTATAGGAAGAGAGAGGGGGCCCAGTTGTGGTGGTGGGGTCCATCGAGGAAAGGGATTGGTACTTATCCAAAAGAGGTGGGGTAGAGAAAAAAAAAATCGGAGTCGGATCCGACGTGTCAAAGGGAATGTGGTTTTCGATTTGTGGTGTGAAAGAAACGTCGACGTTTTTGCGTGGTCATTTTGACATGTCAAAACATCCACTCAAGTTTTTTTTTTTTTTTGGTTCAATGAACATAGGTGAATCTTATCCGCTTCTTTGTCTCATCTCAGTTTGTTCTTAAATGCCCTATCCAATTGCTTGGACAATTATCGGCAGTAACGGTACAATTTTGGCGGTCATTATCTTTTTCTCAACATTATCCTGTTTTTCTTGTATCTGCTGTTGTGTGCTAGTGATCGCATTGACGGTAGTTGTTATTGTGCCCTTGACACATATGAGAAACGTTAATGACATTCGTCACAACAATCAAGATTTCGTCTAGATAAATAATACTCTCTATTTCATATTAATCATAATATTTTTTTTATTTGATAAATCTTTAAAAAATTACAATATATTATTACACTCTACTCACTGTCTCTTAATGCTATAATAAAATCCATTATCACAAAAAAAAATTCTATAAAAATTCATGATTCATATAAATTTCGATGTCCCATGAAAATGTGTCAATAGGGAGGGAAAGAGAACGTCTTTTCTTAGACTAAAATGTTTCTTCTATTATATGTCCTCCTCTTGTTGTCGTTGAAGGACGATAGTAATCTCATTAGTCACTACAAAGTCAAGAATAATGTGCACAAGTAAACCTATCATGAATTGCCTATCCAGATTATCAATCACTTGATCACATATCATTCAACAATTAAGTGAACTTTCTTGACAGCCTAGACATCGGACTACAAGAATATGAAGGTGCAATAACATTAGACACTACAAAGTCAAGAATAATGTGCACAAGTAAACCTATCATGAATTGCCTATCCAGATTATCAATCACTTGATCACATATCATTCAACAATTAAGTGAACTTTCTTGACAGCCTAGACATCGGACTACAAGAATATGAAGGTGCAATAACATTAGACACTACAAAGTCAAGAATAATGTGCACAAGTAAACCTATCATGAATTGCCTATCCAGATTATCAATCACTTGATCATATCATTCAACAATTAAGTGAACTTTCTTGACAGCCTAGACATCGGACTACAAGAATCTGAAGGGCAATAACATGAAATCAATACAATGCCCACTTATACCTGCTGCTGAATTAAGATAAACAAGCTAAGCCAGAATTCAAGAAAATCTGACTAACGATCTTGTTGTGCCATGAATGAACTCAATCGAATCAAATACTGAAACTGAGTTGTGGATCCGTCTAGGCCAAGAAGCACTTAGCCGGAGTTCGGAGAGCGACAGAGCCTAAATCTGGTTTCGAGTACTTGTTATACACTGCCTTCATCTTGCTGTCTTGTGCCGTCGAGTGAAAGCTGACCAAAAGCTTTGTGCAGTCCCTGTTAACAAACGGATCAAAAGCAATTCGAGAACTTTCTCTTTGAAATACATTGCCAGTGCAGAAACTATGAGTTGACGTTTTAGTGATCAGAAGAGTTTACTTTAGTTGGTGTTCAGAATATCCTGTGTAGTGCTTCAGGGTTTCTGTCCAAGAAGGACTTCTCTCGAGGGTGCAGCGGGCTGCATAGACGCTGGAAGCAGCAAGCATTGACGGGCAGTGTGGTATGCTGGCGGAGTAATTCATGATGCCGAGTTCAGCAAAGAAATACACCATATTCTCCACCTACATTGCCCAAAACAGATCAGCAAATATGCATATATACACGACTCAAAAGTATAAGCTAAGACATTTGCCGAGATTATGAGATAAGTGTTCAGTCCATGCTTATTTGTTGAGTAGGTGGTTAAACTCTCAATTGTTAAAACCCTAGGATGAGTAATACGATATATATACCTCTGAATCAGATGGAAGGGAAGCCTTGACGTATCTTGTCAGAAACATATATGGTGTAGGAACTGTGAGATACCACTCCAGCTTTCCTAGTATCACTTTCTCCATTGCCAGC
>LIEC01006515.1:0-34861 GCA_001925005.1 Drosera capensis
AATATAAATAATAATAATTTTTTAAATATATATAATAATAATATAACATTGTAATTTGATGGGAGGAATCAAAATTAAACAAATCATTTCTACGTGACAATTGCTTGCACCAGAAATTAGGCAAAGAGCACTGACAGAACACAGTACACAATACACCATTTCCCCCTTCCCTTTCCCCTCTTGCAGATCTCCCCTCCTCCCTCCCTTTTCCCCAAATCAACAGCCTCACCTCAGGTTAGGGTTTTCTCCATCTCTCCATCCCCCTCCATCTCTCACTCAACCCGCCCGGTCCGGCCCGTCCTGACCCGAACCACCCGCGGTGAACGATGGCCGGCGGCAAAGGCGGTGGAGGCGGAAAGGGAAAGGCGAGGGCGGCGGCGGCGAAGACGGAGACGACGATGATGATTCCGAGTGATGCGAGGAAGACGATCGAGAACTTGAAGGAGATGACGGGGAACGAGAACGACGAGGAAATATATGCTATGTTGAAGGAGTGTGGAAATGAACCGAACGAGACCGCTCAGCGACTCCTCGAACAAGGTGAGAAGGGACCGAGTTTTAGTTCGGTTTAGTGTTCGAGTCACTGTAGCTGTTTGCTGACTTGATCTGAGCTTGGATTTGATTCGATTGTGGTTGGGGCAGGGGGAACCGTCTATTTAGTATATTCGGTGGGTGGGGTAAGGTGTGTGTGTTGATGGGATGAATTGGGATTTGGGAGTGGGTTTGTCGGTTGAGTGGGAGATTTGGGTTATTTGGTTTGATGACTTGTGTGTGGTAGTTTAATGTATGGAGTGTGAAGCAGATGTGTTGGATTAGATGCGTGTGAGTTTTGATTCCAAGTGTTTCGAGCACTGGAGGTGCGATATTCTCATTAGGGGTTTTACGTGCTGCTGGGTTTATTGGCTGATTTGGAGTGTCAGTGAGTTTGATATATTATGGTGATTTGAACGGCAATGATAGAAGTGAGAAGTTTAAGGGACACAATGTAGGTGTATGGCATATCCCAGGTGTTGTGCCTGCTTTCACGTGGCACTCGTTGTAATTGATGGAGTTGGTGTATGATATATTATGGTGATTTGAACGGCAATGATAGAAGTGAGAAGTTTTAAGGGACACAATGTAGGTGTATGGCATATCCCAGGTGTTGTGCCTGCTTTCACTGTGGCACTCGTTGTAATTGATGGAGTTGGTGTATGATATTTCTCTATGAGAGGCTGACATGGCCATATTGTCGTATACTTGGGTGCAGTTTGGATATCTTTTTTACTTTTGTTGACATTAGATGGATGAAGGAGCATCCTTGTGCATGTACTTGTTTGTTTCTTCAACCTAGTTTTGGGGTATATTGCATCCTAGATGGTCCACGTCTGGTGTAAAATGACAAGGGTTGTGTGTCATGTGACCTATAGCTAACAACCAATGAAGTCCTCAGATCAGAGCAATATGACTTCTATCATGGTGTGCACTCTAGTACAATGTGTTTCTATGCCAAAGTGCTTCGAAAAGTGAGCTAGATCCAACTTTTTCCAGCTCCCTGATCTAGTGAAAAAGGGGTTCATTAGCTCGCCTGGGTGATGCCCTTATTCCTTGTTTTGGTGATGTATGCTCATCTCAATATTCGTAACCTAGTCTAGAACGCAAATGCAAAAGAGCAGATGATCGGAAATAGGCTTCCTCTATTAGTTTGAGGAAGCTACTCTGTGATATGGGGACAGTGGTGGATTATGATGAAGTAGATTGCAGAAGTTTGTGGAGCTTAACAACTTGTTCCTAAATTTAACTTATACTACTATTTAGTATTCTTTGTTTATTTGCAATAGTTTGACTAGGAATCTTTGAAAATGACAAGTTTACACCAAAGAGGACAGTTCATTTACAACAATTTATATAGCCCATGTTTGCCTTCTACTATTTGTAAATTCGTGTGCTATGGTGCTCTTGTCAACTTTTTTCCTTTTGTTTATGCAGGTAATTTTCATGAGGTGAAGAAGAAGAGGGACCGGAAAAAGGAGGTACATGCTTTTGCGAAAAATATTATAGTGTTATAGTTGTCTCTGCTAATTCATGTTCTTTTTTCCTTTTGTCGCTACAGAAAAATAGATATAACTTAGTACGATACCTGGCCACCATCGTAGTCCATAGCAACAAATTCATACCTTGTGTTATAACCAAAGTCCAAGTATGCTTCACCATCTTCCAGCTCCTTTTCCACAGTGTCTCTCAGCTCTTCTCAGACTTGCTCTTTGTAGCTTACAAAGAATGTGTCGAAACCATCTTCATGACCCTCACTTGATTTCTTGCTGATCAGAACATAGCTCTTTATTTCTCATAATACCTCTAGCTTTTCCATTTACATTCATGTATGCATTCTCGTACAGAAGTAGCTACTCTTGTTTGTGAATGATTCCTTTTGATCTCACCACACTAAAAAATCTCACACAGGGTCCATGGATGTCTCATAGAACATCTCTCCAGTCTCTTATATCCCATCACCTGTTTACGCGGGTTCCTTTGTCAGTTTGTTTGGAAACACAATTAAATAAGTTATTTTAGTCATCCTTTTTGTACAAATCAGTGATAGTTGTTCTTTGCCTTATCTGCTTTGCGAGGGTGTTTTGGATTCGATGGCCTTTTTTTCATCTCTAATATTACAGGGTGCGAACCCTCGGGAGTCCGCTGATTCAAGGGGAATACTCGGCCCTCCTGTTTGGGGCATTAGGAGTGGCAGAGGGAACGACCCATCTCGACCTGCAGCAACTGGTATGTGATTATATTCTTCAAAAGCACACTCCTATCTTTCTTACTTCTTTCCTCTTTTTTTGTTTTTTTTTTTTGTGGAGTGGTAAGGTGGACTTGTTTCACTTGGCAATGAAGAAATTTTGTTAAGGGCATAATGCATGACCATAGACTCTGTTCACAACACTTGATGGTCAGCACTCTTGTTCAGAACACTTTATTGCCACCGCTTTGTCGTGTACAAAGTGCCAAGTGACTGCCTGATACAGTGGTTCTCATATTTTTATATGCTTCTCTTTTGCTCAGAAAATGTGTGCATGAATCAGATCTGAGTATGTGCCGCTGTAATAAGATCTGAGAGTCTGTCAACTGAATTCAATTGCTTCTTTTACGCTGAAGTTGATGTCTAGTTAATGAGATCATCTTAAGATTTATGACACAGTTCTGCTTTTTGCTCTTTATGTGATGATATTTCTAGATGCTTGGAGTGGAAAGACTTCTGCTCCTGGAAAGGAAGACTTAAACAATCAACCTTCGAGGAAAGTGAATCCTGTTTCTTCTTCCCCTGCTTCTGCAGATTTAAAGATCAATGAAGCAGCTTCTACTGTTAGGTGACTTGCTCATCTTGTTTTTCTTTAATTTTTACTGGTTCAGAACTTCTCCATAGGTCGAGTTCATAGAAGTAGATGCAGCATCTGTGTTTTCTTATTAATTTACCTTTCTAGATTGTTGTCTATCTTGTACAGCTCTATGACTGTCATGGCCAATACTCCCATTGGTGTGGTTTCAGGGGGTTCTGATGACTCAAATACACCACCATCTGGAATTGTTCTGGTGGCAGAGCAGTCTGACATAAGGAATCAACCAGATTGTACTGTGGAACCTAGGAGAGCTTCAGATATGGCTGTTGAAACTGGGCATGCGACGGGGAAGTCTATACCTACCTTTGGTAACAGCTCTCCGTCCGCAAATCCAGTTAATTGTCCTGATGCCGCTACTACTGCCGGTGTTAATACTGGTTTTGGTACCAATGCTGGTACTGATTCTGATACTTGCTCAGGAGCTGATGCTGTTGGTACAAGGAAAAATGAGGTTAATATTCAGCAGAGAACAGTTGTTCAAAAACCCCTACTCTCCGAACCCAAACCTTTTGGTAGTAGTAAGTTGTGCTCCCAATCACTTTTGTTCCTATATTTAATTATTTGTTCCTTTCTTTTAGGGTGGTAGGGGGTAAAGGGGAGAAGTATGCCTAGACGAATTGTTATCTGACTACAACTCAAACGCTTCTGTTGAATCTATTTATTATGTAGAAGCCCCTGAAGTGCGAAGCTTCTCCACACAAGGAAAGTTGGGCAGTTGGTCCCAAGGCATCGGGAAAAATCAAACCTCTGTGCTTTCACAGCCTTCCTCTGTATCTTCTCATGGTGGTTCTTCCCGAGCCTCTTCAAACTATGCGAGTGGTTCCCTGCCGGCAGTAGGTCTGCTGAAAGGTAACATCTTCTTGGAGAACTGGATATGACCTTGTCAGTGAAGAAAGTTCAATAGTTCTGTCCTATAGAGTTATTTGTGGCCTTAAATGGGTGAAAAAACTTCATCAGTATGTTTACTTGCTGACATGTGATTCATGTTGATCACTGAATACTGGGATTTGATGCCTACAAGTCGGCCAGTGGGTGAAATTGTTTGATCACTACTCGTACAAATTGTAGTGAAGATCATGAGAGCTGTGGAACACATTTCTTCTTTCAAGATGGAATCCTGATCAACTTTCGTAGAAAGTAATAGGAGTGGTTTCCTAAAAAATAATCTGCTGCTATGCGTCTTCTTTAGTTGGTCAATACTGGATAACTTGAGGCAATTTTGATGTGTTATTTGCAGGTCCCAGCATGCAGTGGAAACCTAAGGCCATAAGTCCTAATACTGCTCAAGGCCGTAAAGCTCGTGCGGTATCCGAGGAGCTCAAACATTCAGATGAGGCAGTTGTGTACTCACCTCCAGAGTCAACTGTTGTTAAGTCAGACGAAGTTACCTCTGATCTGCAAGAGAAGCTGCACGATCTCAATGTTAGGGATGTCCAGCATGTTATTATTCCGAACCACATTCATGTCCCTGAAGCTATCAGGACGCGGCTTAGTTTTGGAAGCTTTGCTGCTGGTTTCACGACAAGCTCTGATACCGTTGATGATTCTAAAAGTGAGAAGTTCGCTACATCTGATTCTGAGACTCCTGAAGTTGTTCCAGAGGCTGCTATTGTAGAAGCCATGAGGTTTGCATCATCCTTTGTCTCATTATTGACCTATGCAATTTTTTGTCGCACAAAATATTGTTGGATTATAAAAATGATCACTTGTTTGATTGATTTATGCAGCAGCAACCTTTTATTCTGGTTTTTATTGTTTACTTGATGAGTCGGATCAAGATTCACTTTGGGGTCTCAATAATCTGTGCAATTATTTGCAGTGTTCTTGTTTTTCCTGAATCCTGATATTTTTCCATCTAGTTGCCTGGGGAATAAAATCTTTTTAAGACTATTGATGCTTCTTGAGACGACCTCTTCATGATGTTCATGACATTTTGCTTAAGGTTTGAGCTGGTTTTTTGTTATATTTTTGTTGTCTAAATTATACTAGTATCTATAGGTTGTTGGCATAGCTGGAACTTTTTACTGCCCTTAATTCCACTACCTAGGCTGAATATTAATTTTTTTGTTCAAGTCCAGTCCTGACCTTTTTGTTTAACCTGTTTAATCATGGGCCAAGAGAACCAGAGAGAATGGCTAGCGGTAGTCTTGATGGACTTGAGTGTACATATTAGTTGGAATAACTGCATAACTTTTTCAATAGGACGGCCTTCGGCTTTGAAACACAACAGTTCTGGTGTTGTCTCGTGCTCCTTATGAAGTATGTTGTACCTGCAACTAAAACCCTAAAATCTCACTGGTTTCTATTTACTTTGTCGTTTCAGTGACCAAAGTTCGTTGGCTCTGATCGAAAAAGAAGTTCGTGTGGACCATCCATTGTCACCCATCAACGTTCCTGAAGATGCAACTTCTGGAGATTTTGATGTTCAACCTGCTCTGATTCCTGAAACAACCGAGTCAAAAGAGAGATCTGGACTCCCAGAGCCACCTATTACTCATACATCTCCAGCATATGGTGGTTTTGATCATGTTCCACATATGCTTGGGCTCCCATTAGCTCATTTTGAAAGTTCTGAAATGCAAGCACTTGGCATGTCTACAATCCCAGGCTTTGTAGTGAGTATTACTCTCTCCGTCCCACAAAAAATGCAACGTTTGTCTAATTTGAATGTCTCACGAAAATTATAACACTTCTATATATGAAATTTTTTTCTACAAAACTATCAAAATATCTCTACCTTTTACTTTATATTACATCAACTTATTCCATTATTTGTTCTCCTCATAAAACTAAAAGGATATAAGTGTCGTTACTCATAAAATTCAACACTTATAAATTATTATGTGAGTCAATCCGTTGTATTTATTATTGGATGTAGTACTTTATTCTTATGTGACTTGTCCAAAAGCAAAACAAAGACCTTTATGGAATCGATTTCTTTTTCGTATGGGACTGTATAGAGCTATACCTTAGTTTGAGGAGACCTGTTGGTTTCTTTTCTTGTTCTGGTTAGAGAAAGTAGATTCCCCCTTTTTCGAAAAGAATATATGACTTCAGAGTTGCATAGCTAGGGATGTCTTTGGTGTTTGACTGAAGCCATGTTGAGTTTGGGTTATAGTATACGTGGTCATATTGTTTTGTCTTTTGTCATATAGATGTTGCATAGTTTGCAGCTTTTACTGAATATCCGGAGTTGCATTCCATTAACGTCATGTTTTTTCCTTGAGAATCCGGGAAGGTTATGCATATAATAATTGTTCTCTATCGTGTTTTCATGCTTGGAAGCATCTACTTCATTCCTGTGCCTTTCTCTGAGATTTCCTTATGGCATCACCTTTTTTGTCTCCAGGTATCACAGCAGGTAGATACTGCAAGCTTGTATGCACAACTGTATCGATCTGCTGTGGATAGCGATGGCCGCATTTCTCCCTTTTCTATGGCTGGTGTCCCAACCAAATATGATGGAAATGTTGCTGAATTAGCTACGCATGCTTCCGAGTCACCCGCTGAGGTCCGTACTCATAGGATTTATGATATCTTCTGTACTTTGTTTGCATAATGCTCTTTATCAATTGAATCAGCACCCTGCACCACCAAACAGAGACTTTTAGAGATGAATTTGGGTGACGTTGGTTTATGATATCTTCTGTACTTTGTTTGCATAATGCTCTATATATAAATTTGGGTGACGTTGGTTTAATTTTTGTTTTGTTTCACTGTATGTTGGTGCTCATTTGTTCTTTGAGTGATGAATTGCAGTTTTAGGCTTTTAGCTTATACATAACTGTGCTATCCAATTGATACATGATTAGATCACTCTTCATCTCACGCTCATGGTGCCCTGCCATTTGCAGGGTGCAAACACATTGGTCATGTCTACATCAGGACAAGCTGCAATTGCCACTCAAGATGCAGGGCTTATGCAAAGCTCTGTAGCTGTTACCCATCAGGCAGTACCCGTATTTCGGCAGCCAGCTGGGGTCCACATTCCTCATTACCCAGCTAATTACAATCCTTATGGCCACTATATATCCCAGGTTTACATCCCTATTCCAGTTCAACAACTCTTGAGCAATAATGCTTTGCTCCAACAGACTCAGGCGGGCTCTGGATATCCAAGTCAGCCTACAGGAGTTAAATATCCAGCTTCCCATTACAAAACAGGAAGTAATCCCAATAATGTTAGTCCAGCTGGAAGTTACTGGCCCTATGGATCATTCCCAGCCGGCTATAATCCTGGTTCAGTTGTGTCAGCTGGTAATTTAACTGCTAATGAAGATCTCGATGCATCTCAGTTCAAAGAAAGTAATGTGTACGTCACTGGACAACAGGTTGGTTTTCCTTCATCGGTTCTGTTTTATCTTTGGATGTTGAATGCATTTGTACATATTCTATTATACTTATGTCATTTGTTAAAGCAGAAGTACGTCACTCATGCGCATGTACATAAACATAAAATCCTTGCAGTTTCTCTATTCATTTCCCTGATATCGAGGTCAGAGTTTTCAATAATTCTGTTGAAAAAATGCTGTGTTTCTCCGTTGAGTGTGGCTGTCAAAATGGCAACAATCTTAAACTCTTCCTCCCTTTTGAAGGGGTTTTGAGTGTTATAAGCTAATTTGAAGGGTCTTTTCATAGTTTTTATGGTGTTTTTTAGCTTTTTGAAGAGGTTTTGAGTGTTTTAAGCTAATTTCAAGGGTCTTTTCATAGTTTTTATGTTGTTTTTAATCTTTTGAGTGTTTTTGAGTGTTTTAAGCTCATTTCAAGAGTCTTTATAGTTTCTTACATTGTCAAGCCATTAGAGTTATTTTTATGGTGTTTTTAGCCTTTTGAAGGGGTTTTGAGTGTTTTACGCTCATTCAAGGGTCTTTTCATAGTTTTATGTTGTTTTTAGCTTTTTGAAGTGTTTTATGATCATTTCAAGGGTCTTTTCATAGTTTCTTGCGTTTTCAAGTCATTAGAGTTGTTTATATGGTGTTTTTAGCGTTTTGAAGGGGTTTTGAGTGTTTTACGCTCATTCAAGGGTCTTTTCATAGTTTTTATGTTGTTTTTAGCTTTTTGAAGTGTATTTTTGAGCGTCTTAAACTCATTTGAAGGGTCTTTTTTTAGTTTCTTGCATTTTCAAGTCATTAGATTTGTATTTATGATGTTTTTAGCCTTGATCTTGTGCAATATAGTTCGAAGTTCATTTTTAATTCTGCATTAGACTTAACAAGTGCTTTAGTTGGTCTTCTTGTATTTAGCACTTTTGTTTCGAGTTTCATGTTTTTCCTCTTCACCTTTCTTTGTCGTATCTTCATATTTCGTAAATGCTGATGACTACTACAGCTTCATATTCTTTGGTGAAATAGAAACATGGCTTAACATTAACAAGATGCTGATAATGCATTTCTGCAGAGCGAGGGATCTGCTGTGTGGGTTGCTGCACCAGGCCGCGACTTCTCTGGTTTGCAGGGCAATACCTTTTACAATCTTCCTCAAGGTCAGCACGTGACTTTCGCTCCCTCACAAGGACCTCACGCCACATTTGCAGGTATTTATCATCCCTTACAAGCGCTTCAAGCTGCAGCAGTTCATCCTCTTCTGCAACAATCTCAGGCCATGCCTGGGGCTGTCGAAATGGTGAGCCCTACAGCAGCAGGATATCAACAACCTCAACTCGCACAAGTTAACTGGCCTAATAGCTTCTGAGTATTGCCTCTTTTTGCATCCTCGCCCACCAGTAAAGGAAAAGGGAACAAGAAGAACACACGAGCCGGTAAGAATACTGCAATTGGATGTAGGAGTGTAAATCTACAGAATGGAAGGAAAGAGAAGATCACAGGTTCGATTGCAATGGGTTTGCGAGGAGTTGAGCATGACGGTTCGTTCTATTTCTTCAATTAACAAATTCAAGCTTTATAGCCGGCATAGGGGAAGTCGGGAGTTTTTTGCTGTTGCTGTGAGTATATTCATTCTATTGTCTTCGAATTTGTAGAACCCAAAGCTTCTATGCAAGTTTTGAACTTGTGGAAATGCTTGAGGTTTGCAATCGCAGGTTAGGAAAAGCTTCTTGATTCGTTTAACTCGTTTTTTGTTTACTGGTGTCCTTGTTTACCTGTAAAGTGAATTTTGGTGGTAGAAGAGAGAATCTACTCCACTGTTGTATTAGGTACTAATACTATAAGTATATCTTCGAATGATGATTGTTTCAATCGATTGACTTGATCATGTTCTGATCTTTAAAAGCAGAAACTAAATTGTTTTCAATATTAGAACATCCTTTTTAGCAGAAACCAAATTGTTGTTGCTTCTGTTTTTTTGCCGTTCTACCGTGTGTGCCAATAGATGAGTTGTTCTGAGTTGTTCGCTTGTGATGTTTTACTCTGTTGGAGTTCGCCTTCGCTGCCAGGAGTACCTTGCATCTTCTGCTGAAGTGCATTACAACTTGGGTATCTTTGACAATCTTATTTTTATTTTTATATAGAGATTGATTCTTGATGTTTTTCGGTGTCAAACATTTGATCCTTTTCTTAGGAAGAAAACGTCTTGAACTAATCTCTGACCTCACGATATCTTATTGGTGTATGTTGAATTAATCTTTGAATATATAGATTTGATGGCAAGGCTCATGCGGTCAGCAATTGACTGTGAGCATGATTATTGGATATCGTACATGTAATGAATCCCTGCAGTTGGTCTGTATCACCTTTTTGCACGAAGTCAACCATTTCTTTGGTTATTATTTCGATAACTCCATCCGTGCCCCAATTGCACGTCCATGAAACACAAAAACATCATGAAAACAAGAGAGAGAGCTCGAAATCAGCTTAAAGTATTAGGTTAAAGTATATAGTTTATACAATCATTAATATTTTACGATAAATTTATAAAAAACAATATTTGATTGTCGTTATACGTATGTCAAACTTTGTATCAACATAATGTCATATTGGGACGGAGGGTATAAGGTTTCATTCATGGAACAAAAACAGTAAACAAAAGTGTCCTTAAATTCTAAACTGTAGACTTTAAACAAAGACTGCATTTGAGAGAAGTGCTGCGATTATGCTGAATAAACAAACAGCAATCAGAAAAATGATAATGCAGAAGTAATAAAATGATCCATTTGCACTTTTATTTTTGCAGGAGAAGATGGCCGGTGGCTCTTGCTATTAGTTCACGTAACGCTAGGAGTCAGCGTTACTATGAATGGTAGGAGTCAGACTATGAACGACTCTCAAGATCTATCCTCGCCTTTCCAAATTACAGATAGTGTTTTTTCTGTAATCTTCTGTAAAAATTCTCTTCACTATATTTTCATGCAAAGTATTACTGATTAACAAGAGAAGCAAGAAAAGACTGACACTTACGATTTTACCAAGCTTTGCCTATGTTATCATTTACGGATTGTTCTATTCGTAATAGGTAAAAAAAAAAAACTCGACTTATACTGTCATTGACAGCAGACAACTATGTCTTGACAATAACCTCAACGTTATCACATTTGGTAATACACATTTAGTTTCCTGCATTACTCTAGTCAGGATAAGGGGATGATAGACATATGAAGCATGGGATGACAATTGTACTTGACGATAGGAGTATTAAACATCACAGGAAAGAGGGAACTGTGTTCAAGGCAGCAAGGCAAGTGATGTAGTCAGGTTCGGCACATGCTATAAATGGCATCTTACCTACTGTTAGTGGAACAAACAACTACTCGGCCATTACTATCTACACATGAGGATTTCATACTCTCATTGGTTTCATACCCATTATGACATCTGAATAGTATCAACTGTGACAACCTAGGTAATTTCGTCATGAACATAATCTGAAAAGGATAAGACGTACATAATCTTTATCCCTATCGCACACAATGGAGAGAAGGTTTTCTAACACGTCATGGGCAGGATCATAATGACAACAGATGATACTTTACAGTTTACAGTAGCATGTTGTCGCATTCAGCATAGTCATGTAGTGGTAATGTAGTGTAAAATAGACTGATAGAAACAGTGAACTTGTAGATCTTACATTCTTAGTAGGTTGACTGACGATGCTTCCATGCTCCCATCTGGACCAGTGATAAGAGATTGAACTCCACTGCTGGCACAAAAAATTAAAAACAACTTCAGTACTCATTACTAGATCAAATTTGCCGTGGGATCAACAGACAAGCGAACAGGTCTCACACTGTATTTGCACCCTGTGAACCCAAGAGGATCATATCTCCAGTATACACATTGAAAGACACCTCATGCATGGAGTCAATTACCAACGTCAGCAGCAAAGAAACAAGCGTACATGATCGAAACCGTTACGGTGGTGCATCAGGATTTCAACTTTGAAACAACATAAATTCAAGGACTTGAACTGAAGCAAAAAAGTTTGTGTGATAGATGAAACTTGATGTACAATGCAGCTTGAGGTCAGAAATATACACACTTGAGATGAGACTCTTTCGAGTCAGATGCTACATACATGTCACACATTGAAGTGTTATCAATGAGGTCTCAATCATGAGAAACCTAGGCATGGAGTTTATGCACCCATGAATGATCATCTTCTGAAGACGAGCTCCGCTTGTACTGCTAAATTCCAAGACGCCTCAAGTCATCCATCGATGCCTAAAGTTCATTTCTTGAGAAATATCACCCTTCGACCTCCTTAGTTGCCGATATCAAGACAAAAACTATTCACACGTAAAGAAGACATTATACTACTGATGTTAACTATTCCTGCAGCTGGATCCGGTTCATGTGGAGCTCCATACTTGTACGAACCATGCCTAGAAGCAATCTCTTTGCAGTTTCAGAAGCCTTATCAGCAGGACTAACTCCCAGGGCAATATCATATGCAATCTCCTCCAGAATGGAGGAAGCCAATCTCTTCTGAGGAGTAGTCCCTCAAAAGGTCCAAGAGCATCGTAGCTCTCTCCCGAGCTACATCCGTTCCTTCCACAGTCAACCTCAGAAGACCTGGGATGGCTCCTTCTTTGAGAATCACTTCTGCAGCTCCTACATGGTGCAAGCAGAACCCCAACGGCATGTTCAGTGCTGACCAGAGACCCATCTTCAACAGTCTCCACCAACGTTAGAATCCCGTCATCACAATCTGAAATCGCGATTCTCCTTTGTTCCGAGTTGGTCAATGTTTCCAGCAACGCGGTGGCTTTCTCTGCAAACTTTGAGTATTTTTTACATTCTCTGAGCAGACTGATCAACGGTGAAACAGCACTGTCGTCAATGATGGGGGTTGAAGTTTCAGTGCCCGTGGAGAGATAGCATAGAGCTGTGACAGCGTCGACCTTCCCCTGAATGGTTCCGTTTCCAAGGATATGTACTAGCACAGGTGGGGCTCCTGAATTAGCGATTATCAGTTTGTTAGAGGTAGCTGTGGAAAGGGAGAGGATAGCTCAAGTGGCCAGCTCTGGCAATTTGCCTGTCTGAGACTTGAGGATCTCAACCAGAGGGGGAATTGCACCGGATGCCACAATGTTAACCTTGTTTCTGTCAGACAAATAAAAGAATAAAAAGCGCATTTAGGCCACGACATGCACCTCGTTATTCAGACAAGCAACAACATAATTACCCAGCACACACAACCACGGTACCCAATTTCACATAGAAAAGAATCTGGTAACAAGTTCCAGGTTTTTCTGCCAACTCTATTTGTTGATTCAAAGAAAAGTTGATTTGTGCTGACGCTTTCACATAGCCGTTGACTCCTATTGTTCTGCCACAGGAAGCCAATTGCTGCTCGACCTAAAGGCACCTAGAGCTCATTCAGAGCAAATAATGTAGCTGAAGTTGCTTCCAAGGGGTTGCAGAAACTACTTTCTCCATTTTCATGTCCAAGCAAGCAAAAAAGCGGCTACCTAATGCAGGTTGCAGAAATTTTAACTGAAAATTTACAGGTTACTCGGCACAAAACATTCTTCTCCGACTAATTCAATAAACGCCTTCATGCACATCATTACATCATTTCAGCATATTAACCGAATACTAAATATCATTCAAACCAAAAACAGCTCAAGACGGATTGAACTAGAATTGCTGCAAGTCTGACAATCATAACTACTTACGAAACACAATTCCACAGTTCAATGAATACCACTTGAGCCCTACAGAAATATGAAATCCTCTAGTACTACACAATGCAATCTGCAACAGCATCATGAAGATAATGGCACACATCTTTGCGTTCTAAAGACCATTCATGCTTCAAAAGATCACTACAACTAGTGCTACATCAAACACTGATCATTTCATTGCTCTTTCCGTCCATCAAATATTCCATACAAGCAATACACCACATCTTCCATTTTTTCACATACTTTCTTAAACTTGGCTCGACTGAGTTACTACTTTCATATACAACAGTGTTTGGTATCAAAACATCATACAGAATCACTATCCCAATTCAAAGCACATCTTCATCCCTAGAACTTAACCAATGCGAGAATTGCATTGAATGACAAAATATAGCGTACCATTAGTTCTGCAAAAATACAACCAAGCCAGCAAAAGAAATTGCCACAGAACTCGTCAATCACTTCTCTTTCCCACTTAGATTATCTCGATAATCTAACAATCACCCAACTAATAATCCTACAACTCAGGAATACCCAAAATGCCACATTTCTTCTATCCATCAATTCAACAACCACAAACCAAACCAAATAGCACTCCCCCCAAAACCCTAACCTCTCATTCCTCGCAGCAAGATTCAACAAAGCAACCAAACCAACCTCCCTCGCCTCGACACTTCCACACCCAAGCATCGACACCAGCGGCTGCACCACACCCGCCGCCATGAGCCGAGACCGGATCTTCGCCGCCGAGGCGGGGGAAGGTGATGATCGGACCAACTTTCGGATTTCCCTTGCGGCTTGGATTTGGGAACTTAGGGTTCCGGTGGTGAGAGCGAGGGAGATGACATGGATTTTGTGGGATTGGGTGGGTTTGGGGAGTGGCAGTGGGTGGTGTGGGTGGAGGTGGAGGTGGAGGTGGAGTGGGGCTTGGTCCTCCATCGCCGCCGCCGACCTCATCGCCGTTGCACCAGCCTCGACCAGTCTTGTTGTGCCTTCAAGCATGTACTAAAAATTATCACATTGTAACGTTTGCTTTCAAAAAAATGATTGTAATGTTTCTAACTGTTATCATTGTTCAACTTATGTGTTATTCCCTCTATCCAGAATTTATAATGACGTTATTATTATATTATTCAATACGTTTTTAAAAAAAACATAGTTTAAAACATATAATTTAAACTATCATTAATATTTTATGATAATTTTATGTCTCATCCAATTGACGATTTGTAAAAAAAAAAAAACTTTATTTCTCCTTCCGTTTCATAATATAAATAATATTTATCTATTTAGGCTTTCCAATATATATATAGGTTACAACATATTATATTTAATGACATTTTCACATAAAAAATACTCACCAAAATTATAATCATCTGTTATAGTACATCCACTATCTTCTCTTATAATTGGTATAGTTCCACTATCACTAAAAAAATATTCATTTTTATCAAATTTTATAAAAATTCAACACACATAAATTCACGTGTCGGATCAACCGATTATCTATATTATGGGACGAAAAGAATATTTACACAAGACAAGATTGCAATTAATTCTAGACTGAGAGAGTAAAAAGTTTGTGTTAGTAAATTATGTAACGAGAATTAATTTTGATCGTTGTATGAGAATACATGACTTGTGTTATTATTAATGTCTCATGACAAGCTCACGTAAAAAACTCGTATTGATAGAATTTACCTCAAAATCTTCTTGTATTAGTATTGCAATCATCTTGATATGTATAGAGTAATATGGAATCGAACCATTAGTCTAGGTGCTAAATAGAACACTGATTAGTGTTGAGCCTATCGGTTGGTCACTCAACATGTTTATTTAAATGATACGTCAATATATATTGATTTGATTTCTATCAAAAATCTTAAAAAAAACAGGATAAAAGATGAGACAATTATCTCTATTTTCGACACAAAACACTTCTCAATGTGATATTTCCTCATAAGTACAAATTCACAACATAATTGTGGTAAACTGTTTCCTTATAACAAGCCTTCGGATTCTTGAATAGAAATTGATTCGGGTTATAAAAGACAAATCCAGATCCAGATGAGAAGTGTCCGAACACTTTTGTTGAATTCAATGCGATCAATGTTTTTTAACCAATACTATTACTAGTCAAAATTTTCAATCTCACAGCCCCACATCCCACACTGAATTGCCTGGCTCGATAAACCCAATCACTCCTTGTCGGTGCCACGAGCAATTTCCCTTGTTTTCAGGTCTTCCTCGATGAGAGTACTTCTCTTCACTCACTGAATTCAACTCATGGGTAACTCACCAAAATCTCAGATTTTGCTTTCAATTCTGCTGAATCTCGTACGGTTCCATTGTTGAACTCTGTTAGGTATCCATTTCGTACTTGTTTCTTGATTGCATTGGATGTTGGACCTGAGATCCCAATTGCTCTCTATAGCTATCAGATTAGGTCACTGTGTTCAATTAATTGAGTGAAGTTTTGGTGATTTGGACCATTTGGTGATTGTGGAATGAGACTGGGCTGTTTTGGGGGCAAGTGCTGGGATTGGATTTGTAGGTGTTGATGTTGAATTGGGCTATTTTGGGCAGTTTTGAGCATCTGGGTCATCTTATTTAACTATTTTGTGAACTGGGTCGTGCTCTTTTGTTCAATTAGGGCAAGTGCTCTTTTATCTGATACCAAGATTTCATGTTGTTTGCAATCTGGGGTGCCTTATCTAACGTTTTAGTTAGCTGGGGTGTGTAAGTTTTCCTGATATAGGTGAAATTGTAAGAGTTAGGTGATTTGGACCGCGATTATGTTGAATGTGGATGGGCCTTCACAATTTTTGTGATGTATGCCTTCGCATCTATGCGAGATTGAGAATGCTAGAAATGGTCCGATCCATTTGATGATAGTAGTGGAAGCTAATAGATGGTCATCATTGATAACAGCTATTTATATAGGAAGACAAATCCAATCTTTTGATGTAGTTGCCTGGTTGGATTGAACAGGACTCTCTTAGGGCATGCTTATTCAATATAAAAGCGCTTCGTCCTGAGATATCTGCTTGTATTATTACATCTTGTAGGCATAAGGCAGTGGGAGATGGCCTAACCGGATACTGAATTCCTTGAAACACTTCCTGTCCTGCTTTGGTTCTATTCTTTTGTTTAATTGCTTTGGTTCCAGGCTCTTGCTCATTTCACCTGATGGTGAATTAGTTTTTTGACTGATGATCCAGTTCAAAGATGATGGGTCTAGCGCCTCTCCTCAGGAATGGGAACTTCCGTCCTGAAAATTTGGGTCCAAACGCCCTGGCATTGATTGGGAACTTATGTTTCACTGCCTTTGTTGTCTGCGTCCTGGTCTTCACCATTCTTGCTGCAACATATCAGCCTGAGGACCCTCTTTTCCAGCCGTCAGATAAGATAACTACATTTCTCACGTCGACCTCTAATGCCACTTTTAAGTCGGATAACACTGTTGTTAAGACTGGTGAGGATTTTCTTGCTCCGAACCAGACAGCAATTAGCACATTCATAAACATCACAGATGTCCCGATGAGACTGTAGCTGCTGTGGCCACTGCTGAGGCTGATGGTACCACTGAAAATTCCGATGCAAGCTCTAGTTGCCAGGGCGATGTTGACAAGCCCATTGACTGTAGGGGTCCTGAAGTTTTCCATATGATGATGAGGGCCTGCCATTGAGAAGTTCAAAGACATTCACTTCTATCGATTTGGCAAACCAATCCGCGGATCAGATGATCACACTTGTGATATGGCGTGGCGGTTCAAACCCAAGGAGGGGAAGACGGCAGCACTTTACAAGGATTACAGGCGTTTTGTTATTTCTAGATCGGAGAAGTGCACCCTGAGTGTGGAAAGTATAGGGGAATACCACACAGGGAAAAATGCGAGGAAGAGGAGGAAGAAGAAGGAGCCTGTCTTCGAGAAGGCACAAGTGAGTGATACACAAATTATGCCAGTTATAGGGGAAACAGTGAACGATACTCTTCCTGTGATCGAATCAGAAAGCTCATTCGAGCATGGAAAGTATTTGATGTACACTGGCGGCGGAGATAGATGTAAGAGCATGAACCACTACCTATGGAGCTTCCTATGTGCTCTAGGTGAGGCTCAGTATTTGAACCGGACATTCGTGATGGACAAAAAGCTCTGTCTATCCTCGATATATACTGAATCTAATCGTGACGAAGAAGGGAAAGATTTCAGGTTCTACTTTGATTTTGAGCACTTGAAAGAGTCGGCATCTGTGGTGGATGAGCCTCAGTTTTGGACGGACTGGAACAAGTGGCAGAAGAAAGACAAACTTGGTCTCTATCTGGTCGAGGATTTCAGGATCACGCCGATGAAGCTAAAAGATGTGCCGGATACTTTGATAGTGAGGAGGTTTGGAGAGGTTGAACCGGGCAATTACTGGTATCGGGTTTGCGAAGGAGATGCTGAATCTGTTATCCAGCATCCTTGGCATCTTCTCTGGAAATCGAAGCGGTTGATGGATATCGTATCTGCTATTGCAACTAGGCTGAACTGGGATTACGACGCGATCCATATCGCGAGAGGAGAGAAGGCGAAGGACAAGGAACTTTGGCCCAATCTCGACCGAGACACCTCTCCTGACGCTATTCTTTCAACGCTGAAGGACAAGGTCGACAAGGGAAGAAATCTGTACATCGCAACAGATGAGCGTGACAAATCATTCTTCGACCCTGTGAAGGACAAGTATACCACTCATTTCCTGGATGAATACAATGATCTTTGGGATGAGAAAAGCGAGTGGTACGCAGAGACCAGTAAACTCAATAACGGAGCTGTAGTCGAGTTTGATGGGTACATGAGAATATCTGTGGATGCAGAAGTGTTCTTAAGGGGTAAGAAACAGCACGAGACTTTCAATGACCTGACGAGCGACTGCAGGGACGGTTTAAACACTTGCGGCACCAGTACCTCCAGTTGATGCATCATTCACGGTTGCTCACTTATTGCAGGGTCGTTTTGGTCGCGACCTTCCTCCCTGGTAGAAAACTGTATGCCTTTGCGAATTGTTATTCTCTTCAGTTAGATCATTATGATGGATTATGTACTTGTTGATCAGGATGATGTTGTGCTAATAATCCGAAAATTCTTTCTGCTGGTCTTTGTGGTTTTCTTCTCAACGCGATGATCAGTTTCTCATGATTCTGTCCTGTGGGGACAATATTGCAAGAGATGCATGAAGCAAGTTCGCCTCAGCCACAATAGCTATTCAAGAGACAATAGGCTACTCCAGTGTTGATCTTCCCTAATTGCAATGCATTTGTTATTTGTATCCTCCGTGTGTTTTATAAGAAGGTTGTCTGTGATACTTGATAAATACCCTATTTGTTTCATTCTCTTCATTAGGTAGGATTTTAGTGGCCCAAGCACGTATTCATTGGGGGAGAAACTAAGCCAATTCTGAGTTGTTGATGTTTATATTGATCCATCATAGAAGACAAATTGAAATTTCTTTTGATTAAGCTTCGAACTTATTTATCTAAAAGTTGTTTTCAGAGACAAGAAAATGATTAAGTTCGGGAGCGAAATATTGTAGTCCTCGAACAAGCAATCGAAAGTCTAATCCTATTGGAAAGCACATATGATCAAAAAAATAAAATAAAATAAAAAATATATATATATATATATTAAATCATCAATATTTTATAATAAATTTATAAAAAAATAATATTTAATCACGACATTAATCAAAATTTACCATAACATACTCCTCTTCAATGACCCCGCCGGCGTCGGCGCCGCGATCCACGCCGCCATTATCCCAAACCCTAATTCGCCTCTTCAAAGATCGTGAGTCCCCCCCCCCCCTTTGTGCTCCCCTCAATAACTCACTCAATCCGATTTCGAATCTGTGATGTATTTTGATTTGGGGATTGTTTGTTGATTGAATCGGTTTGATGTGACTGTGCTTGTGGGTTTGTGCAGGGAAGAGTCGTTTGAGCTGTCCTTCGAAGGGTATGAAATTGGAGGGGGGAAGGCGAGTGGGGAGGTTGCGCACTTTGTGGATCGCGATGGCGAGTTGGTGGTAAATTGCTTTTCGGGTTTGTTTCGATGGATTTGTTTGATGGTGTGTTATTTGCTCGTAGATGATGGATTAATGGTTAGGTTATTGCGTGGATGCTTGAATAAGAGTACAATGTAAAATTAATTGAAATCGAGTATGGGTTTGTTGCAACTCTGTGTTTGAGCATGTATGGGACTTGAGGAGTTATTTGTTTTGGGTTCAACAACTTCACTGATGTTTGATGTACGATACGAGCATCATGTTGGATTCGTTGGGTACATGTGAGGATATCCATTTTGTGCCTCACTTTAGTAGAACTATTAGGTGTTCGGTCCTTTTCCAAGATGCCATTATGTGTGGCTCTGTTTGGAAGGTTCAGGATGCCTTCAACTTCTTCTACTCCGCTGTATAGAACAAGGGATTATGTCATAGGTTCATAGTTCACACATGCCGTTGGTTCATCATGGAAAATGCGATTGAGCTGCTATCATAGCCCTTGGATACCATGTTTCTTCTCGTCTGATCAAGCATCTTCAGTTGGTGAATTTTGGGTTTCTAACAAGCTGCTGTTGTTGGGATTTGAAGACAGTGCACTTAAGAACATGGTGTTGTGCGTGGTTGAAGGATGATTCACGTTTTGGACATGGTGATAGACGCACTGTTTAGGATTTGAAGGATGACGCACTGTTTAAGGACATGGTGTTGTGCCTGGTTGACGGATTTGAAGCGCACTGTTTTGCGTGTTTTGGGTGATAGATGCACTGATTGTTCTGACAATGAACGTGATGGTTCCGATGGTGGTGGTGGCAGCTATGACCAATGCCTTAGGGTGAAAGGATAGGATTAGGGTTTAGTTATAATTATTGTGATTTGATTTTAAATAATTTATTTCCTTTTTTATCTAAGAAGGGAAAAGTTGGATTTTAAAAAGTTATGTGATTAATTGATAATTAAAAAATAGGCTAGGATTAAATGATAAATAAGCTGGAAAAAAGTGACCAAATGATAATTCTCAAAAAAAAAAAAAAAAAAAAAAAACAAGAAGCAGGAAATGATTGGGATTCATATGCAGAAGAAGAGATAAAGGTCTCATTGATAGTGATGGTATGCTTGAAAAAGATATTAAAATTGTCATATCAAAGGCCATACTACAAATGATAACAGAGATGTAATCATTTGATTCCGATGGTTAAGTTCATTGTCTTCCATTATTGGTTTCGTGTCAAGCAAAAGCTATGTCCGGAACACACTTAAGCTAATGTAGAAATCCAGGGATCCAAGGACACTTAAAATGATCTGGTGAATCTGCGTGTATGAGGCTTAATGAACCCTTTTTCTTTTGGTGGGATCAGTTTCATCTTCTTTTATTTTTTCAGTTTTAGAAAATGATGCATAATCATATACACAGGTGGTAAAAGAGGAATATTTGTTGTCTTTGTGAGATAGTCATCACTAGATTTCGTGAATTGCTTAATGCAACTTGGGTCCCATAAGCTCGATATTTCCCAGGCTCAGGCATGGAACCGAGAAAGTAGAAAGAGTGGGAGTGGTGATCTACATTTGATCAAATTGAACATTAGCTGTGATCTACTCTTTACATTCCTTGGCATTTCATAGTCAATCTTGCTTAGGTCTTTGTGGCAGTGAGACTGCAAAATTTCAATGGAAAAGTTGGCTGAGTATGCTAGAATTCACTTTGCACTTTGCACTTTGCAGCAGGTTTAATATTCTTGGATCATGCTTGTCCAGACATTACATTTGATGGTGGGAAAAAGCGGGAAGGTAGAATTTAGAGTTTTATCAACTTTGATAGAGCTTTACTATTGCATAGATGTCCTAAATGAGGATTGGCACTGAGTGCTTTTTGTGAGGGAAAAAACTGATTTGATTTAGTGTGGTGCAGAAATGTTGGCATTGATGTCTTTGTTGATCTTAGTATGAAAATTTCCTCTATTACATTTGCCATTGTTGAGTGCAGTGGCATAGTCACGTCCTTGATTTACGATCCTAGCTATCGGAAACACATCACGGAATGAACGGTCCTGCAGCGATTATTGGTTGTCACATAAATTACATCAGCATGGTGCTGTAGCTTACAATCATTCTGTAATAACAGAGTGATCATTCAAATCTCACATTCTGTAATAACAGAGTGGTCATTCAAATCTCTGTCTTTGATTCTTTCGACATGAGGACATTATGTAGTGCGTGTTTTCCATATGATATCAGCTAGTGTAGTAATCTAACGCTTTCTTTTCATAGAATTATCATGGTTCGATCCTTTCGGGTGGATGCCTGATAGCTTCTAATTTCATTCCTGTTATTGATATTGAAGTTTTGCAAGTTTAGGATAGTGGACAGTGATAAACACGACAAACTTGGGATGCATTCTGCTGTATGATTACGCTTCACATATTCGTTCTTGACGTGTACTCAGTTCGGTGAAACTTAGTCCGGTTCATTAGATATTCATTGTGTTATTGATGGACACTTCACACATTTTGCTCAGGTCACAGTGTTCTCATGGACTATTATGATCCTCCTGTCCTGGTATGTGCTGTCCATGAAGTTTTGCTCTCAATTGAGAGAGATCGGTCAACAGCATTGACCCTAATACTCCCATTTGTATTGCCAGCGTTGAAGTTCAAGATTGAGGATGAATTTGCATCAGTAGACCGGAAGAAGTCCATCTATGGTGCACAATTGGGGCCAGAAACAGATTTCACGCATGCTGTTGTTAGCAAAACCCAGAAATTACCCTCGGCGAATCGGATTCATTATGAACCTCTGGCATGTCTGCTTCAGTTTGTGCATGTCTTGAAGGTCCCAACAGTTCTCCTTATCGGGCAAACAGGCCAACACTTGCCTAATAAAGCGATCAAGGAAGAGCTTGAGGTAAGAACCTATAATACTAATCGTTACTAGAATATTGACTCGTGCGTTGCACGGTAAAATAACATAATAAATTATAATATTACGTAAAATTAAACATAATTGTATTTATGTGAATAGAATTTTTTAAATTTAATGATCGTCTTATGCTATCAGTATAATTCGATTCAATCATATATTATGTTGAAAATATAACTTGATGTCTCTTTGAAATTATTCAACATTTATAGATAAATTCATTCAAGATTTTAAATTATATATTAATATTTATATGCATTGCTTATATTATATTATTCAAAATCGATTTTTAAGTAAATAATTGATGATAGAGCACAAAAGATTCATTCTAAAAATCAGCTTATAAATATATGATTGATCAAATATTATGATTAAATTAGATTAATATAATTTAAAAAGTTCTAAGATAATATATGGATCGATATGATTAGATGGTAACTAAATTATAATATAAAATGATTGTATAAAATTTATAAGATGTAATTATTTTTTTTGTTTCATAACTTGTACATATGATATATGATGTTAAGATTTTTTAAATTTATTTTTTATACTTTTAATCAATTAGTTAGTTAAGATTTGTTACTCATTTTTTAAAATTTTATTTTGACGATTCAACTTCAAATATTTAATTGGTAAAGATTTTTCTTTAGTTCAAATAAAACAAAACGACATGACATATCGTCATGTCGTTTGTCATTAGAATGGTTTGTCATCGGGATGTTTTGTGTAATTATACATATAATAGATTATTGCATAGAAATTTATAAAATAGTGGTTGCATTTAGAGCACAATGTTGCAGGCTTGCAGCAAGAATGAAGTAACTGAGAGTTGTCTTTGGTTTCCCCTTTTTAATCTGCGACTCAAATTACATTTCTTGTGTTATGTCATATCTTGGCATATCATTGCTGTATTGCTATTGAGAATCTTCATTTTGCATGTTTGTTCCTGAACTAGGTACTGCATGAACTCGGAGACCTTTTGGCGAGCTCCTTGCACCTGTCCTTCGTTGAGGACGGAGTCAAGTTGAACCAGGGAAAGACATCAAAAGTCGCTGAAGAGCCTTGGCGTGCTTTATATGGTTAAAGCTCCTTAAGCATTCCCATGCCCAGAAGAGGATCACGAGCCGCATCATGGCGCAGTCTGTCTCAAAGATTAAGGACCTTCATCATTCCAACTCATGATAGCTAACCTGCTGGGGAGAAAAGGAGAAAGATAAGCTGTATGTCTGTTGTATCGGTTCTTCTCTGGTTTGGAAGGCCATCCCCCGACTTCCATCCGAAAGCCGTGGGCTAAAGAGTTCATTGTGGTCGGCGCTAAAGAGTTCATTGTGGTCGGCATGTCATTCGGCCATATTTGCATCAAATGCGTCTGAGATTAGTACTAATCTCATCGGCTTGGTTGATTTCCCTATGGAATAAAGCGACAAAGTTGATATTGATTTGGTTGGTTGAATATGTATTCGGTTTGCAGTGTGATTCGTGGTGAGATTGAGATTTGTGAAACTATGCCATTGGTTCCAAAGGACTGTAATTCGTGAGTTAAAACATTATTTACATGAAATAAAGTTAAGTATTATAATTTATGTGTGTTAGGTTTGTGAAACAATGTCATTGGTCCCAAAGCATTTATTATCTCTGTCACGTTCAAATTATAACTACGTTCAAATTATAACTGATTGATGTGATATGATAATTTATGTATGTGTTGAATTTATAAGGAATGATAAATATGTATCTATGAATGTGCGAATTATGATAGGATGAATTAAATTTATGTGATATAAAATATGGATATTTTTTAAAAAATCTGTTCAATAAAAAATTTTTATAATTTGAATGAGATAAAAGATATATTTTAAAGCATTTTAAAAACATATTTTTATGTTAGAATCATTAGGATAATAAATATTTCCTCTGTACCAAAAATAATAAAACACAAAAATCTTACATGCGGATTAATGAAAAAGTTATTTTTTGTGTGCAAAATAACAACATTCCTTTGTATATACGAGCGAGAGAAAATCAAAGAAAAAATAATAATAAATGTTATACTATGAAATAAAATAAAAAGAATGGATATTGATAATATCAATCCAAAAAGTGATAATGTGATATTTCTAATGAAAAAAAAAAAAAATTATATTTTTTTCGTAGGAAGGGAGTATAACTTGAAATCTCTGAAGGCTAATAAATATAACTTAAAAACTCTTAAAATTAATAAATATAACTTGAAATATTTTCAATGACTGCTCTATAATTTATCAATCTTATCCTCATGTAAATATATTGAATCATATCCGTGTATAATATTTATATGTATCAATAGCAGATATAAAGCTTTATTTTCGTCAACGCCGTTCTAAATCAAAGATTTATTTATCTTTCTGGAACATACTTCTTCCACACCCACACACACAATCTTCCCATCGAAGAAAAAGCGACGAAAAAAAAAACGCACCTCGTTAATCAACCACGACACGACATTCTCTTCATCAACATCGATTTCTTTTTCTCGATCTTTCGACTCCGGCGCTGTTTTTCGGCCGTTGATTTGATCTGAGATTCGATCCAACGACGACCGACATGTCTTACGCGTATCTCTTCAAGTACATCATCATCGGCGACACAGGTTATTGTTTGCAATGATTGATTCCACTTGTTGTATTGGATCGAATTGGAATCGGTGCGTGATTTGTTTGATGTGTGTGATTATGGATTTGAGTTAGTTTTGTGGTTTGTGTTGATGTTGTGGATTTGTGGTTTCTGTGTGGGAGATTTAAGGATTTGGTTGTCGTGGTGGATCGGATTTCGAACGAGAAGTTGATTGGATTCGAGGTTTTTTATTAGACTGTTTTTGAGGATCTTTTACAGTGTATAAATACCATGGGGCACTTCACTCATGGGCAATTGGTTTTGAGTTGATAAGAACTTTGGTTTTGTTATTGGTCCTGTGTTGTGTTTATGCTGGTTGGATCGTTGGATGTCTGAGTTGTGGAAAGTTGAAGTTGATAGGGTTTGAGGATGGAATTTGGATTAGAATGTTGTGGTGATCGACTGGTAAATATGTAATGAAGTTTTTTAACTTAACATGTGCGTCGGAGTAAAATTCGCTTTGGGATCACTTGCGTTAAGTTTATGCCTCTTCGTCAGAATCGAGACCGTGCATGAGTTAGTGGGATTTGGGGACAAATGAACCTCCTCCCATGGATACCTTTCTCTGTGATGGAAGTTTTGTGATGTAAGAGATGTCGAATCATAGTGTCATTATGTGTTCGAACCACATTGGGTTTTCTATATAGAGACGCAAGTGTGGTGCGATATTGTTATGTGATTTGGATTCGTTCATGAGTGGTTACGTAATAGAACTAAGGTCTCTAGTTGTGTTCTATCATTGTGACGAATCGAGAGCACTCCCTCTAAACTTCTATTCTGTAAATTGTTTCAGTATATCAGTTAGTTTCGAGCAAAGTATCACTTGATAGGTATTAAGTGAAGAAATCAGCTTCTCTTTTGCTTCTAAACAATCTCTCAAGACCCTAGAATGATTTCCTCTTAGTGCCATTTGCATCAAGTCATCCGCTTACTGCAATAGAAAAAGCCTGTCCCCATCTTGTTTGGTTTGGGACCTTTTTTAGGGTTTATAGCTTTCACCCTATCATGGAACTGGCTTTTTTTTTTTCTTGACCTTTATCATCAAATTGTTACTTTCATGATATATTGTTTACAGTCGGATGATTTGTGTTGTATCATTCCACTTGGTCGTGTAATCAAAACTTCTCCTAATTTTTATGTTTTGCATAAAGACGGTGGTATTTTCGAAGAGCATATTTAGAAGCTCTGCAGTTGATGCTGGACTGCTTTACTGAAATTATCTCATGACTGCAGGAGTTGGGAAATCATGTTTGCTTCTTCAGTTTACGGACAAGAGGTTTCAACCCGTGCATGACTTGACGATCGGTGTGGAATTTGGGGCTAGGATGATCACAATTGATAACAAGCCAATCAAGTTGCAAATATGGGACACGGTTTGTGAGTTAGAGTTTAAAATGTTGAGGATGGTATTTCACCTAATTTCACTAAATAAGAAAATCTGATCAAGAGTTTGTTTCATCTCAGGCTGGCCAAGAAGCATTTAGATCTATCACGAGGTCATATTATCGGGGGGCTGCTGGTGCACTGCTTGTTTATGATATTACCAGGTAATTAAACTTCTGAAGCTAGGCTGAATAATTATTTTTGTTAGGATGACTTGTATGCATTTCCTTGGATTAGTATACACCAAGTGAGATTCTATAAGCAGGTCATGTATGGATACTCGGGAATTGCTCTAGGTCGAACTATTGTCGTATATATAAAAGCAACCAATAGTTGCCATCCAGTTTTGGTAAGCTGAATATTGTGCTCTAATTAGCACTCCAGCAAACAGATGGGGTAACAGAGCCAATTGACTCTAAAAGATGCATCATAGTTGTGAGTATTTTGCTCATGAAGATTAACATAGTACTTTGTGCATGACACATCGCTGATTTATTTTGTTTTCCAACTATATTATGGTGCTCTGCAGGAGGGAAACTTTCAACCATCTTGCTAGTTGGTTGGAGGATGCAAGGCAGCATGCAAACACGAACATGACTATTATGCTGATAGGCAACAAAAGTGATCTTTCTCACAGAAGGGCAGTAAGCACGGAGGAAGGAGAGCAGTTTGCTAAGGAGAATGGATTGATATTCATGGAGGCTTCTGCGAAAACTGCTCAGAACGTTGAGGAGGTAATTAATTTATATTTTGAGAGGAAGTGTGGTATTTCACTTGTTATTCTGCTGGATGGCTGTTAATCCTATGAATAATTCAGCAGTTATCTTGAATCCCGGTCTTATCTCTCATGTGTCATATTCATCCTATGTAGGCATTTATCAAAACTGCTGCATCAATTTACAAGAAGATCCAGGACGGAGTCATTGATGTATCAAATGAGGTTAGCTCTTCTCGCTCAATCAATTATGAACCATGGAGTGATATCTACTTTTTACTTATCACTTATGCATTGTGGTTTCTCTTGAACATGTAGATATAGGAAGGTAAACTACGAATTCTGGTAGAATGTTAATTATGGCTACCGAGAAGTTCTCCTTGTTCGTGAGTTTCCTCGATCAGAGTATTTTGGCTGCCAAGTAGTTTGTGTCAAATTATGATAGGATACTGGCTAATGTTAGTGGTAATACATTTGAGTATATGCAACCAACAAAAGCTGTGCAGTAGGTAGCGATTGACAATTTTATGTTTGGAAAGCTGGTTATCACAGATTTTTACCACTAGAATGATTGTTGTACGCTCGAACCAACCGGTAAATCAACACTGGTGCCTCTACTATTGCCAGCTGATAGAAATATGTATTTCCAGTGTTAGTGCGTTCAGCTGCTATACTTTCTTGCTAATTCGTCCGTGTCATCTCTCTTTCTCTCCTTTGTTTCACGGTCGCCGCTCACTTCTTCCTTGACCTTTTCCTTGACATTGCAGTCTTATGGTATTAAACTTGGCTATGAAGGCTTACCATCTACAGCCGGTAGAGACGCCTCTTCGTCTCAAGGAGGCGGCTGTTGTACTTGAGAAACCCTGTCCGCTCAGCAATCACTGACAATACTGGTGTTTACGGAGTTTAATTGGATCTCTTCTGTGTTTTCTCTTTCTAAATTTTATCGAAATATTTGCGAAGGTTTCTTAGTATCATGTGCATACGACTCATTCACGATATTATCAGTATAAGTATTTGTAATTAGCATTTGATACGCCCTATTCCACCGAATTCTTCGTCGCCTATTCATGCCATTGACACGGTATTGCTAGTTCGAGTTCATTTTATGTGACTCAGTTCCTCTGTAATTCATCTCTATTGTCGGATACAATGTCTCTGTCAGACTGGCAATGTGCATATTGTGCGTTCGCGTATTGGCAGATCATCAACCACCCTAACACGAGGAAAATGAATAAAATCATGCAAATCAAACATCATAATGCACGTTTCCTAGCTTTGTATTTTCATGAGCATCGCTCTATGACAAGTTATCGAGGTCCTGTGTTCTCGGGAGCGTGTTAATGCAACATCTCGTCTTTGTCATTTCATCGTTCAGATACTTGACCAAACGGGTTGCTAGTAGGGATGCGCATTTGAATCCGACCGGACAGGCAAACGGGGGTTTTCGGTCTTGAACGGAGTTGAACCGGATAGACGCATTTGCAAGAGATGCCCCTGATCAACCTCATATCAGGCAAATCACAAGTGTGCCAAACCTTTGCCCATGTTTCTCTCATTTTATCATCGTTCAAGTCACTTCAAAGAAACAAGTAGCATATCAATCATGCACATTACAAGTGGAAAATAAAAAAAGTTTAAATTTATCTAAGCTACGATACAGCTAGCCAGAGTGATACACCATGGTGTATATCTTGTCATTTTCCTATGATTTAGAAAAAAGGAAAAAAATGAAATTATTTTATTTTTATGACTTGAATGTACCCGTTGGTTTCCGTGACACTGTATGTAGATATTCCCCTCACGTGGGACCCATGATGCAATGACCTCCTCGTGGTCATAATCACGTTTAACGGTCCAAAAATATTTCCCACGAATATTGCAATGACCTCCTCGTGGTCATAATCACGTTTAACGGTCCGAGAATATTTCCCACGAATATTGCAATGACCTCCTTTTCTTTTCTTTTCTTACACTAGATATTTGATGGGATATAAATCAGCATAGCATCCCATGGTTATTAAAAAGGAGATTAGTTCAGACATCACGGCCAGATTAGTGTACGATGTTTTTATTAATGTATGAGTTATTTAAGGTGTCGATCCAAACATGACAAATCTTTGAACAAATTAGAACAATCGAAATTCATGTTATCTCTTATTTAGTAATCTTACATGTTATTTTACGATAGTGATCCTCGTGATTTGATCACGAGTCTCTTCACGAACGACATAAGTCTTTGATGGAAACATATATCCACAACGCTCCTATCGTGCTCCACGAAACCTATCTTTGTCGTGTTACGGATTTTCTTGTTTGTCGTCTCTTCACATACTTTTATTATTTATCTGTAATTCACCATTGCTTGATCAGTCGATCACAATCTCAAAATCGCTACATTGTCATCCTCCTAATCCAACATTGCATCTTAAATACTCAATCATTTAAGAGAGATCACAATCAGATCATCCTGCAACACTCCACAATCTTTTTACCCAAATTTCATTTCTCTTCATGTGATGGTACGAGAGATACTATTCATTATCAAAATCTTAAATATCTAAATGATTTATTGCTCTATGATTTCACATCTTAGTTATTTTTTTTTTTAATTTATCTTTCCCATTCTCTTCTGATGATGATACGAGAGATGCTATTCATTATCAAAATCTTAAATATCTAAATGATTTATTGCTCTATGATTTCACATCTTAGTTATTTATTTTTTTAATTTATCTTTCCCATTAGTTTTAGGATATAACTTAGTTATTTGTTAACTAAATGATTATCACTCTATGATTTCATGTCCTTAGGTAATTGTTTATATTATTTATCTTCCAGTTTTACTAAATAAGCTAGATTTAGTAAAATTATCTAAATAAAATTATCTAAATTGGTAATCAACTCACATGAATATCATGTCCACCCATCAATACCACCTCCCTCCTCCCTCACCTTCAGCTTCAATTCCCGAATCAAGACTCATCACTATTTTCACTCCAAAAATCACTAAACTCACTCGCATTCTCACTCCTCACATCACCTCAACGCCGCCGGCGACGAATACGACGAATGGCGGTGATCGGAGCTCTTCGCATTCCGACGACGCCGAGGACGACGATGACAACGATGAACTCGCCGATCGGACGGTGGCCGAGCTGCGGGAATATGGTAGTTGGAGAGAGGATTCGGTTTCCGAGGAGGAAGGAGAAGATGTGGTCGGTATACAGTTCGCCGATGGCGGTTTCCGATTCAAAGAACTCGCAGACTTGTCTTGATCCTGACGCTAGCCGCGTGAGTTTGCTTTGATCTTGATCGTTAATTATGTTTGTTGTGTGTTTTGGATTCGGTTTTGAGTTTGTTGTTTGATTTTGGATCGGATTGCTTGTTTTTATGTTTGTGGAGTCTCTGATTTTGTGGATTTGGTTGATTGAGGTGTGTGGATTTGATGGTGTGGAGGCGGCGGATCTTGTTGAGTGAGGATTGGATTGATTGGTGATGATGAGATGGAGTGGATTCTAGATGAAGTGAATGTGCTTGATTTCCTTTTATATGGATTGTTTGTGATGTGTTTATGAGCTTACCTTTTCTGGATTGAGTATCAGTTGTAAGCTGATAGGAGCAGCGCGATCCCGATATGAGTAGTTACTAATTAGATTAGACTGATGACTGAAGCCTCAATGTTAGGCGTTCAAATCTTTTGATGACATGGAGAAGATACTCGATATCGATTGAGTTGTAACTCGAGATGAGTAGAATTGTTTTGAAGGATGAACTATTGTGCGACAGAACGACGGTTGCTGGTTTTTGCTCTTTGAAATCATTGATTAAGGAATGTTGCTTATTACTTGGTGTGCCCCGAGCACATGTTTATACTTGAATGTAGATAATAAGAAGGGATGGTTAGATTGATTTTCAAATCCGGAATGCTGAGATGAAAGGAATAGTGACCACTGAGGGATAAGATGCAAGCTCATGGCAATTAAAAATAAACTGTTTGATCTGCAATCTCTTCAATATGTTGTCATTTCCAGTAGTCATTATAGAACATCAATAGATCTGCAATTACCATAGAACTGAGACGAATTTGTGATGCTTGTTCAAGTTTGAAGCACAATGAAACAATCATAAATTATGCATTTTGCAGTGTTTGTGTTGGCGTCTGATTCACATTAACTTGTTTTTACATTGACTTTAACCATAAATGATACATGGTTTGTTCTTCTTTCTGGTTTTACACTTTGGTTTTTGCCACTTTCAGGTTGAGATCGATGTGTATAATGATAATAAGACTTAACTTTTTCTGTATTTGCATCATATTGCAGAGTGTTCTTGGTATCATTCTAGGCGGTGGTGCCGGGACGCGTCTTTACCCTTTGACCAAGAAGAGAGCGAAACCTGCTGTTCCACTAGGAGCAAATTATCGGCTTATTGATATTCCTGTCAGCAACTGCTTGAATAGCAACATATCCAAGATTTATGTCCTCACCCAGTTCAATTCTGCGTCACTCAATCGCCATATCTCACGAGCATATGCTAGTAACATGGGTGGCTACAAGAATGAAGGATTTGTTGAAGTTCTTGCTGCTCAGCAGAGCCCAGAAAATCCTAATTGGTTCCAGGTAAGGAACCATAGTTTGCGTCTTTTATAAAGTCAGTAATAGGTACCTGATTTGTCTACTGAAAGTTATTCAGGATATAAATATCTTCCTCCAATTTTATTTCTATTAGATCTACATTACTTTCAAAATACTAGTGGCTCATTTTCTAATTTTATAGTCAATCCTAGTACAATACCATTGTAAGGCAATGCTGTTAATTTCTCTCTTTTCAATACAGGGGACAGCGGATGCTGTCAGGCAGTATTTGTGGCTGTTTCAGGAACACAATGTTCTAGAGTTCTTGGTTCTCGCTGGTGATCACTTATACCGAATGGATTATGAGAAGTTCATCCAAGCTCACAGAGAAACCGATGCAGATATCACTGTGGCTGCACTTCCTATGGATGAAAAGCGAGCCACTGCATTCGGTTTAATGAAGATCGATGAGGAAGGCAGAATCACTGAATTTGCTGAGAAGCCGAAAGGAGAGCAACTCAAAGCCATGAAGGTTGCTCAAACTGATCCTTCAGTTTTTCCTTACTCCCTCTATCCCAGGCCACATTTTGCTATTGAGGCCATCCCAAAATATAATCAATATATCATACATAGTAACCTTTTCATATAAAAACACCAAAACAAATCTGTTACAATACATCCATTATTTTCTCTCATAAATGCTACAGTAATTCCGCCACCACTTAAAAAATATTCTTTTTTCATCAATTCCCACAAAAATTCAACACATAAATCCACGTGACGGATCAAACTTGGGGCTATATTATGGAATGGAGGGAGTATATCATAAGGTTTCCTTAGTCTGCAAATCCTAATGGCCGCAGATATGAAAATGATTCATTTTGTTTCTTGATTCTAGGTTGATACAACTATACTGGGTCTCGATGATGAGCGAGCTAAAGAGATGCCTTATATTGCCAGTATGGGCATATATGTTGTGAGCAAGGATGTGATGCTTGATTTGCTCAGAGACAGATTCCCTGGAGCCAATGACTTTGGAAGTGAGGTTATTCCTGGTGCGACTTCCATTGGTTTGAGGGTATGCATACTACAAATTCCATCCTTTAGATTTGATTCTGCTTGTGCAATGAAGTTTACCTGTACGCATTTGAGCAATAATCTTTGTTTTTTTTATAATATATTTTTTTAACTTTTCAACAGTATCAAAGTAGTGTGAAATGTATGCATAACGTATGTCTTATTTATTCTCTCCCCGTACAGGTGCAAGCTTACTTGTATGATGGCTATTGGGAAGATATTGGTACTATTGAAGCTTTCTACAATGCAAACTTGGGGATAACAAAAAAACCAGTCCCAGATTTCAGGTTGTTTATCTTAATTCTTACATAGTAGGAGGCTAAAATCTTGATGTTTCATCTCCTCTTTGTGCAAACACTTGGCTGTGTTTGAACTTGGAAAAGGTTCCAATTACTTGCTTCGATTTTGTTTGTTTGAAGCTTCTATGATCGTTCAGCCCCAATCTACACACAACCTCGTTACTTGCCTCCTTCCAAAATGCTTGATGCTGATATAGCCGACAGTGTTATCGGAGAAGGTTGTGTCATCAAGGTGAGGTTCCTGATAAGATACTACTTCAAGCTTCATTCTCTATAGTCGAGCAACATCTCTTACATTCACTTAACACAGATAGTTGGTGTCTGACACTTGAGTTCTATAACATTGGATACTTGCTTTTATCTTACAGAACTGTAAAATTCATCACTCCGTGATTGGTCTCCGCTCTTGTATTTCTGAAGGTGCTATCATAGAGGATACACTATTGATGGGAGCCGATTACTATGAGGTAAACATATCTTCTAGGCATTTTCTCCACAGCCTGAAGACATGAAAAGTCAAGGGCCTCTTTGAATCTTGAAACTGGAATTAAACATCCACGAACAAATTAAAGCTTGCAAACACTTTCTTTCTTTATAATTTTTCCTTTTCTGTATGAACTGGATGCAACTTGTACTTTGGCTTAAGAGATGTTTGCGCTGCAGACTGACGCCGATAGGAGGTTGTTGGCTGCAAAGGGAAGCGTCCCAATCGGAATTGGGAAAAACTCTCACATTAAGAGAGCAATAATTGATAAGAATGCACGAATTGGGGAAAATGTGAAGGTCAGTGGATTAATTTCACTTTCTAAACAAGGATCTTTTTGTTGGCTACTAATGTGTAGCGTTTAGTGATAGATCTTGATATACTTGTATGCTAGGATAGATCTGAAGTAAAGGTCTGATGATGGATCTTATCAATGTTTCTAATACATAAGCGGAATAAAAACTGGAAACAAAGTAGCTAGATAAGACTCGAAGATGTATCATTAGATGAAGCAAATAATAGCATGGTGCCGACTTAAGCCTAAGCTTCATTACTGTCAACCCGACTTATGACTATCCTCGTAGAAAGCAAATATTCGAGTAGTTAATTACTGGACTGATTTAGGCTTTAGGGCCAAGTTTGAACCGTGTCTTGTTAACTTAAAAGAAATTGTCAGCGGCTGGTTTTGATCAGTCTATTTGGGTCCGAGTTTTATGTTACACTTGGAAATGTTGCTGTATTACCCAACTTGCCTATAATCTCATATGGAACTTGTGGATGTTGCAGATTATCAATAGTGAGAATGTACAAGAAGCAGCGAGGGAAACCGATGGGTACTTCATCAAGAGCGGGATAGTCACAATTATCAAGGACGCCTTAATCCCAAGCGGGACGATCATCTAAACTGGCCCAGAATCCGGACGATGTAACATCGTTCAGCACTTACCGGCTCGGCTACCCTCTATCAGAGTAAACCCCTCTTGTGTTGTTTCATCCCAAACTAGCAGGTTTGATGTATATAGCAGTCTTCTAGCATAATAACAGTGGACATCTGTGGAATACTGGAAAGGAATTTCAAAATAAATTTAATAAAAATCTGTTTCATGCTTTCCTTCACCAAGTAATAAAGTGTTAATGATTAGATCATAAACAGTATCAACAATAAGGAAAAGGAATGAGAGGGAGAGATTTCCATTATTGGAACTCCCGTCACGACACTCATGATATCTCCAGAGACTTCTCCGTACAGTACTTATACATCCCC
>LIEC01006515.1:34918-79602 GCA_001925005.1 Drosera capensis
CCACACACACACACTGCATATGAGCCCTACGATCTACAACAAACCACTGACCATCCAACGGCTCACAATACAAGTAATATCCTCCAATCATGATATGACACGCAACCAACTAATACACCACACATCAATATTGACAAGTGTACTATTCAAACATGAAAACTGTGCCATCATCCAGCTGGGCCAACACAGCTACGCCTTCTCCTCTCCTTCGACCCAATCTGCAATTCACCATCAACCAAAACATCATCTTCAAACTGCAACCACAATCCAAACCACAATGTTGTATTAGTGACATTCAAGTCGAAGGCTTCAAGCTCTAGAAAAGGTTGTCCACTAGCATGATTGTTACTATTTGGTTTCTTCAGCCACATTCAAAATATGACTTTAACAAGGCTTCATTGCATGATGGGACACTCAATTAGAGCTATCAAGCTTGAACTCGAGTCGAGCTAAGTATACTTCATATCACTTGAAAGAAAAAGGTGCACAATATGGGACGTCATCATCATAACTTTGGTAAATTACGGTAAAGTTACCATAACTGTAGTGTGACGAGAGATCAAGAGTAGAAGAACCTTTAATCTTGTTCACGCTGAGCTCCTCCTCGAACTCAAGCGTTCATTCTTTACAGCATTTCTCCACTCGTCTCGTCAAGCACTCGAGACCGACTTCCAGTAGCTTCATCCGCGGAAGAAACTGTTCAAGCTCGGCCAGAATTTCCCAAATCCTTCCAGTAGATTGCCAGGTTTGCCACAGATTTCAGTAACCCTCCCTGTTGTCTTTGGGTAGCCAGAAGACCCCTGCGATTCAGCTGGTGTATGCTCTATGTGCTGCTCCTTATCCTTTGTCAAAGATGACTGGCCCGAATTCTTCACAAAATCATGATTCTTTGTCATCAAACCGCGAACTACTGGTTCAGAACTGGTCGGTCCTTCCTCATAGAGAGTGTCTAGTTGCTCTACCTGCTCTTTATCCTGAGCATCTCCCTTTGCCTGATAGCCATCATCTAGCACAGGACACTTCAATTGAATAGTTTCCTCAACTTCTACAGCCTTGGAGACATCCTTTTCTGCTATCTTTTCCTGCTCAACTCCGCATACAGACTTATCAGTTAGTTCCTTGACGCAACTTTTCCCACAAATTCGGCTTCCTGGATACACTTCATTTAGAATTCCAGTATCGTAGTCAGGCTGAATTTGCTGAATGCCATTGCCACCCAAAGCTGAAGCATTTCTTTGTTCATTTATCACCAGCCCCTCAGCTCTTTCGCCAGGTAACTTGCTTCTAGTACCCTGAAGGGCTCTCTCGTGCTTCTGTTCCTCGAGCTTCTTCGGTTGACTAATCTCATGATTAGTTCTAGCTCCTTTCTGTTCCTCAAGCTTCTTCGGTTGATTACTGTCATGATTAGCTCTAGCTCGCTTATGACTAGCATCAAACTTCCTCTTTTGCAAAGACAGAATTTTCAAAATCGATAGCTCCGTTCCTAGTTTTTGTTCACCCTCCTTACCCAACAAGCATGAAATTGCAGCTCTCTTCGCCAACATGACCTTGTCCTTTGCCTGCAGACATTCTTGTACTGACTGCCTATATAAACAATGGGGACAATGAAACTTCCCTATACCATCATACTGAGCAGGACAAGTCATGCAGCTTTCATGAATCTCTATCGGACATTTCTCGCAGACAACCACTTTACCACCTTCACCGCATTTTATACAAGTCCTCCTTCTCTTGTACTCGGTACTCTGCCACCCCAGTCTGTCTCTTGACTCTGACATTGAAACTTGCATTGCTATTCCTTCCCCACCAGCAGAGATCCTAGTATACGAGAACCGGCAAATTTGTTGATCACTCACTGTCTGAGATAGGAGAATCATGAAATGCTGTGGTTATCATCATTTACCGAAGAAGACGAAAAGGGAAGAAAAACCTGATAGTAGAACGTCAACCATGCTTAAATGCATCCTTTTTCATCATACTAACAAGTGATTGTAGGGAGAGTGAGGGTTAAATCGGCGTCAAAGACAATTGCATTCACTCGCTTGCCCAAAATTCTGTCAAATATACGCCGCAAAATCTACCTGGAACCATAAAAACTGACTTTCTAGAACCATATCATAGCCAAAGTATCTACGCTAATCACACACCTACTCGGCTCCTCCTACAGCCACCTTGCACTTATGGATCCACGGTTAATAAAATGCATATTCTTCGTGCCAGATACGCATATCATATGATATGCGTATCTGGCACAAACATCAATCAAATCTAGTACTTTTTCCGTATGTATATGACATACATCCTACTTTTCAGATCTCAGAGTTTTCCACACTTCACTAACTATTTAGGCCAACACCAGACAAACGACAAGCAAGACAAAGCTCTTCACTACATTCGAACATAACTCGATTTCAAAACCCTAACCGATTAGACTCGACGATCAACAACAGCAAACCACATCCTCCCGTCCAAGTTTCTCAACTCTTGTCACTGATCTCAACACACGATTAATTCAACTCATTCATCACTTCGAGGACGACCGAGACTCTCCCGCTACCCTAATCAGACTAATCATAAATTTGATGACTAGATGAGCACATCGAATCATCGAAATGATCTTAATCATTACTCCATCTAACTCGATCGAAACCAAAAATCCACCACACAAAACTTCTATAACAACACAATCGACAATCTGAATCAGCATCAGCATCATATGAAACAGAAACAAAACAGATTCCAATCAAACGGAGAATTGAATGAAACGAAAATCAAGATTGGATCCATGACGATGAATACCTAATTGTAATGAAGATCGTCGCAAGCTTCGACTGCGTCGCCGGAATCCGATTAAGTGGATTGGATTCTGAGCTTCCGGCCGCGTAGAGAGAACTGCCGATCGATTCAATGAAGATTTCAGAGAGAGAGAGAGAGACGTGACGCAGAGAGTGTTGGGTATTCTCTTCTTCTTTTTTTGTTGTCATTTTAGGAGGTAAAAAATGGGGACGATATTTTCTTTTGAAATTGAAAGTGGGCGCTCAAAAATTGCTGCGTTTTCCTCACTTTCGTTAGTAATTGGTTATTGTATGATACAGTATACCGTTTATTTATTTTGATCGTTTTAAAATATATATAATATATTATATTTAATAATTTTTTATTTAAAAAAAAAAAAAACAATTTTTGTTATATTACATCCATTATCTTCTCTCGAAATTATTACAGTAAACCCCATTATCATTTATAAAATATTTATTCTTTATGAAATTTATAAAAATTCAACACACATATAAATCCGCATACAGATTTGAAGATGAAAAATTGAGACAATTAAAACAAAAACGCACAAATCACACAACCATAAACCGTTACGATGAGAAAACCGGATTATAGAGCGTCTCAAATCGTATTAGATCGCAACTTAAATTCTAAAACTCAATGAGCACGAATAATAACATATCTCCTCTTGAAATTATTATAGTAAACCCCACTATCATTTATAAAATATTTATTCTTTATGAAATTTTATAAAAATTCAACACACACATATAAATTCGCATGCAGATTTGAAGATGAAAAATTGAGACAATTAAAACAAAAACACACAAATCACACAACCATAAACCGTTACGATCAAGGATTATGACAAGATCGGATTATAGAGCGTCTCAAATCGTATTAGATCACAACTCAAATTCTAAAACTCAATGAGCACGAATAATAACATAGGTGTATTTATAGACTCATTAAAAATATATTTATAATAAAAACAGATCTCGTTGGAAATCCCCGAGGCACGATAGTGCACATGTAAAATACAAGTCCGCCTCATAACGAGCACGCACGATCGTGCTTGACCAGCCATGGCTGTTTCACCTTCCTGCAACAGCCTCGAAGCACGGCCTGATCAACCTGTGTCCACCTGACAAGGTCATGCTTGCTCGAGATAGGAAAATGTCTTCCTCTTGACACACGACCTCCCTCTAACCGTGTCTCACCAGACCCCCTTATTATGTTCGTGTAGCGCATGTTTGTTGGAAACGTGAAGAAACCGACAACCTCAACAATGTCCCACTTGTTGAATGCTTCATACAAATGGATGTCATCCTAACAGTCAACATCTTCAAATCAGCCTCAGTTGAGCACCAATTGAATGACTAACTATCTTAGTCAAGAAATCCACACTATTAACAACTGTATCAACCTTCTCTAATAGCAGCATCTTCTTCTCAACCTTCTCACGGATGAAATGATATTGAATGTCAATATGTTACGTACGAGAATGATAAGTTGGGTTTCTAGCCAAGAATAAAGCACCCTGATTGTCACTCTTCAACTTTACTGGTTCTACCTAAAAATCAAGCTCACTGTTTATGGTGAAATATGTATGATTCCTACTTATGTTTGTCTTCGTTTTTTGTCGTTTGTTGTATATTTCACATGTATTTGGATTAAAATGCTTACCCTTGAGGTTGTTAATATATTTTATGTTTGTTTATGTTAGGAGAGCATTAAGGAAGAAAAACCGATCGTAACATAACAAAACGGAGACAAACGGAGTCCGGAGCGTGAATATAGAGCCTCGATAAATAACCAATAAAAACACCAAAACGCTTGGGTGCTTTGTAACACTACGCCCAGGTGTAATTTTGAAAATTATTGCCACCAATTAACTAGTTAAAACACCAAAACTCCCGGACGCTTTGTACCGCTACTTTCGGACGCGTATTTCGAGATCTTCACGTCTCTAAATGCCTGTAAATACTTCTTTTTAGCCCCAAATCACATTCATTCAATATCATATCACATCATACACTAAAAATTAGGGTTTTGGTTGATCTCTTTGAGGGGCGACGGTCACGATTCATCTGGAATGAAACAACATCGAAGCTTTTCATTGGATTGATTCGGATTCTGTCTCATGATCGATTTAATGTTCTTGTTTTGTTTCATTACCGTTTATACTATGATGATTTTCTTGCACGTTAGGTGTTTGTTGTATTATCTTTGTACTCGAATCATGAGTTAGACCTTGCATTAGAGTTATGATACAGTCGGATGATTGTATTGATTTCAATTTCATGTTGTTAATCTAGTTTTGATTGTTTTGTGATTATGGTATGTGGTTATGCTTAATGGTTCAATAAATTGATAACTTGTTGTATGATTTATGATGTGATTTAACTCCGAGAGGATAGTTTCGTATCGAGAACTTAATCACACACCCACAAGTTGAACGCGAAATTGAAAGATCGCTTGTATGACATGTGAGATACGTTAGGAGCCCCCAATTTCAACCTTATCGTACCGTGACGGTCTCTTACCAAGAGGTGTTAAAAGTGGCGTCGTGCTTGACATAGTCTAGGACTCGATAGAGAATAGATTACACTTTAGGGATGCATCTATAACCATAACTCATTATTAACTAATAAGACAACATAATGACTAGATATAATCGAAAAACGAAGACGTAACCCTACCTTTTCCCATATCTAGAACCCCCGATCTTCGACATTTTGTGCGCGTTTGTTTTTGTTTAGTTTAGTTTAATTAATTACATCCTGAGTTTTACATAACCGGTATCACGTTTTGATTATTTAACCCAAAAAACACTATTCATATTTCTGTTGTTAGATTTAAATCTTCGTGGGACAATAACTCATATAGTCATTTTTATTACTTATTACGACACATACACTTGCATTTAGGTATGATGTACAAAGTCGCGAACACGCACTATCCAGTCTTCGTAACCACACAACTTCCTTGCTAGCATGAATCAACTTCATATACTCGGTTCCCGTCGACGAAAAAGAAACAACACTCTATCTTCTACTCATCTAGCTTATCATTGGTCCAAACAAGCTAAACACATATCCACTGGTAGACCTCCTGATTTCCAACTCACCCCCCAAATCCTCATCAACGTAGCCTTTTAACCGAAGATTGCTCTTGCTCCTTGTACCCTCGAAACACAACATATATTCTGAAGTTCAACCTTACATGAGAACTCTTTTCACAGTTGACCAATGCTCTTTATCAGGATTTGATATGTAGCGATTCGAAACTCCCACTATATGGGCAATATCTGGACATGTGCTAACCGTAGCATACATAAGACTACCAATTGCACTTGCATACGGTATATGTAACATCTCCTAAATCCCATCAGCTATCTTCGAACACTACTTAGCTGACAACTTCATCCCTAATACCATAGGAGAACTTTGCAACTTACAGTTAGTCATGTTAAACTTCATCAACACATCACTAATGTACTTCTTGTGACCCAACCATAATTTTCTATTCGCACGATCACGAGTAATCTGCATACCCAAAATGAAGTTTATGAGGTCAAGATCCTTCATTTTAAAATTCAGCAGTAACATACTCTTCACAGTCTTAATCAACCTCATGTTATTCTCAATCAACAACACATCATCTTTATATAGTAGCAAATAAATAAAGTCCTTACCGCCCTTTTTCATGTAGGAACAATGATGCGACTCACTACGAAGAAACCAAAATTGAAGAACATACATGTCAAACTTCTGGTATCAACACCCAGGGGCTTGCTTCAGTCCATATAAGGACTTCTTCAATTTACACACCAAATTTTCCTTCCCTTTCATCACGAAATCCTCTCCTTGTCGTATGTATATCTTCTTCGCAAAATCAACATGAAGGAATACGATTTTCACATCTTGTTGCTCAATCTCCAAGTCATAGGCAACAACAATTACGAGCATGAACTTGATTCATGTCAACTTCGCCACAGGTGACAAAATCTGATCATAATTGAATCTCTTGATTTGTGAATAACCCTTCTCTCCAATCTAACCTTGTTCTACTCCAAAGAACCATCCGTCTTTTAACTTCTGCTTGAAGATCTACTTGTATCCAACTACTTTTCTATCAAAAGGCAGTTAGACAGGCTTCATGTCTTGTTTTTTTCTTTAAACTCTGCATTTCCTCATTCATGGCAAGCTCCCACTGATCTGCATTATCCATGGATCTTGTCTCGTTTACGCTAGTTGGCTCACTATCAGTAACGCTCAAAGCATGAAATGCACACAGAGAAGCAGGAGAATATCACACAACTAGCTTCTTCGACCTTGTTGAGACTCGACGATCCGATGTTTTCTCCTCACCGATAACATGATTAGGCGTAGGAATTGGAACCAGAATATGAACAACCTCCATCTCCTCATCAGAATAATCAGCCTCATCTTCTGCGATATCATCGTCTAGACCATCTATCCGATCATCAACCTGATCATAGCTTTGGTCACCATCATTAGAAACTATTGATTCTGAATCTGTACCTATAATCTAAACACCTTGACTGTCGACGAGTTGAACTCCTTTTCCCATTGATTCAGAAGTCTCAGTTTCCTGTACTATCCCCTTGTTACGTGTTTCCGTGAACACCACATCTCTACTGTAGACAATGGACTTACTAATCGGACTTCATAACTTGTAACCCTTTACACCATGAGAGTATTGGATTGGATAAAGGCCTGCCAGCCAGTCAATCCTTGAATCGCTTGACTTCTCTTTACTTCATAACCTATATTTAGGGTTTTGGCGTTGCCAGACCATCTTCAATTAAAGACCCATCAGAAAGATGAGTTGGAATTCCGTTCTTGGTGAGGCCAAAGATTCACCTTCGTATGTGGTCCTCTCTTGGACTGATATTACGACTGGATAAAAATTCTTTTGATGCCAGGGTGCACTTTCCAACAAAAGGTATTACTAGTAGGCCTTTTTCGATCCTTTTAAAGTAAAGGTGGGCAGAAATAATTAGTGAGAGCCCTACTTGCTAATATTTCCATCCTCTCATAAGGATTGACCTATAGCTAGTTTGGTAGAATGGGCCTATAGAAGCGACCTATGGATAATATCTAAAATCTTCTCAACTACCCGCCATCAAGGATTATTAAAGTCTTAAGATCCGGACTTCGGTCCTTGAACCTACGTCAAATACGCTGTCATATGAATTGCCTACTCCGGGATGTACAAGAAATGATATTTGGGCGTAGATACATTACTCGTAAAGTGAGCCAAGCTATTTTACTAGGGAGCATCGGATTCAAATCGGACTTATGGCCCCTAGGTATATATTCTCTATAGCCAATGAACATGCACTTCTCTGGTATCAAACTTGGTCCTTTTCTTAGTCGGTACGTGAACATATGCATTACAACCAAACACACGAACATATGGTGAATTCGACTTCCGCTTGAACAAGGCCTCATATGGAGTCATATTCTTCAATGTCGACTTCAATGACCGGTTCTTCAAATATCAAGCTATCACAATAGCTTTATCCCAGAACCCATGATCCATATCCGTCCAACTAAGCATGCATCTAACTTTCTCCATAAACGTACGATTTAGCCTCTCATCTACTCCATTATGTTGTGGTGTATACGGAATAATCTTTTATCTCAAGATATCATTTACCTCACAGAACTGCTCAAATTTGTGAGAGCAAAATTCCCCACCATTATCTGTTTGTAATGTCTTTGATTTTCCTATCCAGTTGATTTCAACCGTTACTTTGAATTCTCGAAGGTTATTGAATACCTTAGATTTATTATGCACAAAATAAATCCAACAATAACAAGAATAATCATTTACGAACGATACATAGTACTTGGATCGTCCAATAGACTTGGGTCCCATAGATTAGGACCGCGTAGCTCATATCTATCGGAGACGTGAAATAGTCGATAACCTCAACGTCAGATCAACCTGTTTCTTATATTATGAGAGCGGAGGGAATATATAGCCACTACTTTAACAAGACAATGGTTTGATAATGGGTTCAAATGCAATAGACTAAGGAGAAAGATAACTGACAGTTTTGTTTTTCAAACCGATACAACAGTCAAATGTGCAGTTGTTTGAAAACTTTTCTTCGAAATCGTTGATTTCTCATGAAACTGATGTGATTTGCAAACAATTTTCCCAAATCAATGGATTGAAAGTGCTCAAAAGTGATTGTCGAACCAACTGTCTTCGACATTTCCCATAGATCAAACACCTTCATCTATGACAGACATGATTACAACACAATCACTTTTATAATATCTCCAAAAACCTTGCTTGAAACCGGAGCTATTGGCACGTGACAGGTTGATTTGTTGATTAGAGACTAAAATGTCATTTCGTCATTGAATCAAGGGGTTCTCACGTGATGGAAACATGATACGATCATGGCATACGATAAAACATGTACTAGCTCACCCTCTCAGCTATTGTTTGAATCAGAACATGTCCACTTGATTGAATGTCTCCCTGGACTCGAAACGTGACACACAACAATCCATCCTATGGTAGAAGGAAAAAAATGTTACTCCGTATACCTAGAACACCTTAGTAGAATGCAAAAACTCCAAAGAGAAGCCGCTTCATCAAATACTTCATTCCATTCAGTACAACAACTCGTCTAGGAATGCTAAGAAACTTCGTAGATCAATGAACAGAAGCTTCAAGCATCCACGCCTCAGTTTACCTTTTCGGTCTTGCAAAGTATCTAACAACATGTTGAGTCGGAATTTCTCCACCCATGTCATAATGTAATCACTGAACCACCTGCTATAGACGAAGAAAACCACCTTTAAATGGAACTGTGGCAGGTTGACACTGTAAGATAAAGAGGTAAAACAACGAGAGCAGAAGGAAGTGATCATTTATCTGGTGGATCATTGGTTCTAGACCGGAAGCCAACAGCTGATCCCCAAGAAAACTAGCAAAGGGGATATTTTTAGCATAATCGAGCACCGAAGTACACTGGATGTTGTCCAGACTGGAGGATCCTGAAGCATTTCATTGTATAATCGATAGTTTCTCTCAAGAAGAGCTCCAGCAATTTCTCAGCTTCTTGCACAGTTCAGAACGGCTCCAGCTATGTTCGAGAGAAGAATGGCACTGAAAAAGGACAGCAAACAATCAGCAAGCCAGTTCAGGCATGAATGCCACCACACGGATCTGTCTGAACTTCCAAGTGCAACAATCACCCCTGTCTGAACTTCAGAGATATGATAGTTAGGACAACTTCAAACAACAGACTACGCAAAAATTCACACTTAATTCGGCTTCGTTTTCCCAGTGACAAGGTTTTCTCATGGGACCATGCAAGTCAATCTACCTGGGAAGTATATGCTGATTGTGGATCTTGATGTCACCATGAATGCCAACGTCTGCCTAGTCTCGTCATCTTAGTATGACATGGAGGTGGATACTGGATCAAGAAGATTGTCTAAGTTGGTAGACAAGAGCTTCCAGTGTCTACCTTGAGCTTCAGCACCAAAGGTTTGTTGAATGCAGACTGCCTGTAGCAGATATTCTCAAGTCGTCAGAAAGTGGTAAAATACGGCGCAACACATGCTATCAGAGTCAGTCTTCATGTTACTGGGCGTTAATGAAAGCCGGATGAGCTCTAAGAGCAAGACACCAAGCATTTCATGCGGAACGCTCTTCCTCTATGTTTAAGTGCATAACAAAGAGGTCTTGCTGAAGGGGTTAGGCATCTTTGGGCTCGACAAGACAAGTCTTTGTTCAAGTGGATCATGAACAGTCATATGAGCTTATTGCACAATGCCAAGGTATCTGAAGAAACATCAAATCCACACATGAAGGTGTCATAATCCAGAACCAAATAATATCATGGCGAGTTAGCTTGCATTGGATCATATCTAAATCTGTGACTGCTTCTGCCTTCCTAAGGACCTCACTTACTGAGTGCAATCCCATTGAGTGCACTGGAGATTTTGTGCTATAGGTTCAACTCTGTTCAGAATTATGAAATGATATCAGACGAGAATGACCCAGAAGCGGCTCAAGTAAAAGGCAGAAACTTAAACGGGTGTTTTTCTCCCAGGAAATCCAAAATTAATTTATAGAAAACCAGTCAGGTTTTTTCTCCCAGGAAATCCAAAATTAATTTATAGAAAACCAGTCAGGTAGAAGTTTGGGAAATATTCATCGATGATGGCAGCTAACTTGTTAAACCCAGTCATGAATACAAAGCTCAAGCCTTCGCAGCACATGCAAGCAGATACAAAGACAGGAAAATGTGAGTTTGAGTTGAGAACTAAACAAAGAAAATCTAAAAACTAGGATCCCATTCAACCATCATCTGGAGTCAAACTCAATGGAATTGGATGCAACACTCAGATTCACTCTCAATGTACGGCCGATCAGGTTATCTAAAAATTGCAGGCGCCTAAGACATGAGCTTTCAGAGATAATACTAATATCCAAAATAACAAAAACCAATCAAACACGAAAACATAAACCATGTGATTTTCTTTAAAAAAAACATGAATGCACAGGGTAACAACGTTTATGGATAAACCCACACAAACAAATCCAGAAAATTCGAACATTAAATCAGGTCAACCTTCCGCAAAATATGTTAATCTACTCTTTCTGCAATACTCATATTCTACATCCCACATAGGGAAAACAAATCACAAGAAAAAGAAAAATAAAAAAATACAGATGTTAATCTACAAATCTACTAGCTGTTCCCAGAAAATAACAAAAAAAGAAATGAAAACCAAGCCTTATCCCTAAGGCATGAGGATTGTGCAACACAATCACAAAATATGACAATTACACGGATGAGAAACACCACAAGAAAAACCAGAAGACTTTGGCTGAATGTAATTAGTTAAAAATCAATCTAGTTTCTGCGAAAGAACACACGAGACGCAATACAGGCGGCAAGAGCATGAAGAGCACAAGTGTACTATATCAGACAACACAGAGTCCTAAATCATAAGAAAAATATATCAACCACTACCAGAAAATAGCTAGCGTAAGTCATTATCGCTGAACATTTGTGTTCATCTCATTATTCTGTTATCACAGCTGAGTCGACCATGCCATCCCACAGGCATGAAAGTAGAACTGCAGCATCATAGAACGAGATCAGTTGCATTGAAACGAGAAATGGCAATGGAACAAAAAAAAAAAAAATAATAATAATAAAAATAAGGTTTTACGTATTCCCCTACTTTGCTTCTTGCAGTAGAAACATACAAAAACTAATGCCTAAACACAAAAGAAAAACAAGCGAAAAGAATGAAGAACAGAAACCAGGTGATTATTGCTATACTATTCTAACCTTTTTTTTTGGAATTTCAGTTGTTGTAGATAAGATCCTTGAGCCATTAAGCTCTTAGCATCTGTAGCACGAAAAATCCACAGCGCTTGCACCTCTGGCAGGCACTAACATCTTGAGCGGCAACCATTACTTTGGTATTTTGGGTCCTCTTAGGTGGTCTCTCGAGTCTCAACCTCATCGAGTCTCTACGAAGGGAGTACTAATCCTGCTATCACTACATCATCATTATATGCCACTAGAAGAATACAGCTAGGCAGGGTATATACTTCGACTAAGCAACTCTACCACAAGTTTAAGTGTATCAAGAAGACCCATGATTTTGAATCTTAGCATAATGTACGAGCATAAGCTAAACTGAATGTATTATGCTGCAAGTACAAAAGGATATATTTGAAATTTAAATGGAGGGCCATCATGAAGTCATATTTTGTCAAGAACTCTTTAAGATTACAAATTAAGGAGATCTTCATCCTATATTTCCAAGTTAAAATGACAAATTTCCGAGTCACTTTCTCTAGGGTTTGTTTGTCAAATGTCTAATACAAAATGCTCACCTTTTATACAGACTTAAGCCCTCACCAATTGGTATCTACCTATTCTAGTATTCGAGTAATGGTAGGATCTAAAAGGGTGAGATATACAAAGTCATACCCTTGTTCCAGACAATAAAAAGGTTGTTTTTCGGTGCCCTTACGAAGAATGACCAAGAAACAAAACAGGAATAGCTCCTGCTACCAACTCTGACATTTTTTTTCCCCTCAAAATTGTTGAACTCGTCACTATCAATAGCCTCCAGAGAAGAATGCTTTCACAATGAGATAAGAGTAGTGGTGCCATTAGCTATTAACAGCTGGTAACAAAAACTGCTCCAACATGAATATGGACACGATCATCTTTACCATCGATGCAAGTAACCCTTGCATGTATTTGTCTGGATAGACCTCCTCCTTGTGAAAAAGGTGACTCAAAGCTGTAAGAGTTGCCAAAACGCCTGCAACCCTTCACCCCCACGTGTGTGGCTTCGACTTTACCCTCCTAACAGAACTCTATAAATCAACCGGGCCATGCTTTTGCTGTTGTACTTGTCATTTGCTCAATCCAGCACTACTTTATTCTAGCAATCCAACTCGCAAAACCTGAACGGACAAAAAGAAACAATGGAGGTACAGAAACTAGACCGAGAGTTTCTAGGATTAGTCCTCAATAATGATCAGCATGTAAAAAGGATTGAATGGCATAATAGGACCAGCAACAGAGGCTGCAACGCAAAGGGCCATCAGAATCATAGCAGAAAGCCCGACAACGATAATCAGGATACGAGTATCTGCAAGAAAGATTCAAGCCTTCCTGATCAAACACAGAAGGAAGAAACGGAGAAAAATCAATACCCTGTATCACCACTTGAATTCACATTTACAGATTTATGTGCAAAACCTCGTCTCAAATGGAGCCCTTCACTTCATCTCCGATTTCTCCAGGCCGTAACTGACCTTGGAGGACCATTCAGTTAGTACACTCGGTCATTTCTTGTTTCCTGTTTTTTGGTCATCTTATTAGCTTGCCTTTGTTATACTGCTAACTAGATCAGCCAGGTCATGGAATTTCCAGCTGACTAGATCTATGTTGTTCTAGATACGACTGACCGATCAGACTAACAAAGAATTTCATCAATTTTCCAGTTTAGAAAGTTCTTTCGGAATTCCTTTCTCGTGCATTCATGGAATCCTAAGTCACAATCGTTGTTTTTATCGGCACTTGTTTAGTTATCCAGTGTGGGTTTTGTTGTGCTGTATATGGATGATGTAGTTCACGATAGACATGGATAGTTGTCTTCTGAAATCTGGACATCCAATTAGGTAAAAATATGTTCTTTTTTAATCTTCTATAGTAATAAAGCCATGATTATAATGGAAACTTTAGTTTCTTCATGCGACATAATGGTCATTATAAGGGGGCACTGGAACTAGCAAGTAAATTTTGTTGGGTAATTAGGACCCTTCATCTTGGTATCAATTTTCTTCCCCTTTTGTGTATAGAAATTAAGAACTCACAGAGATCTTACTATATTTTACGGCTCCTTTTATTTTATTTTTATTGTTTTTTAACTTTTTTGAAGCATTGAATCTCTAAGATAAGTTTATTTCTGCATCACTTTGGCAGAGGCAACTCCAAGGTATATACTGGAGAAGATGGGAATCCCTGGGCTAACTCTTCGGCATGTAAAGTCTCACCTTCAGGTTTTCATTTCCGAACTAATCATAAAATTTATACTATAATAGCTACTTTCTTAAAATTTCTGATAATATTAATGCTCTCTAACTTGGCCATGTAAACTGTGAAACACAGAAGCACAGGCTTGGATTGAATGGCAACATAAATGGTGAGTTCAACTACAATTCTCTACCATAAGCCATCTTTGCATACAGATCTCTCTAGTTGATAAAATTATTATCTGATTCCTCAAGAGTCAGACCTCCTTGTTTTTTACTCCCTACCAGTAACCAGTAATCTTCAAATCTAATTGTTTGCCTAGACTATAATGAGATTTGATTATGAGTCCTCATTTGTATATAAAACATGAAGCAAAACTTGAGGTTGCAAGCACGAAAAGATTAATCGCATAACTTGTTGAAGTAATATACAGAATTACCAACAAGGGCTAATAAGACGAGTTCATCTTGGGGAAAGCTACTAAATGAGAAAAACTTAACTGGTAAATTTGTTTGTACTGGAAGGGGACTCGGCTTCATCAACCGAAGAAAACCCAGGAGAAGCTGCTTCTTCAGGCTCGTCCACATCTGTACACAAACGGTAAGATCCCATGAGTTATAGAAAGGTGAAATTATATAAGTTTTGAAATCATATCTTTTTCCTTTGAAAAGCTGAAACCATGTTTCTCAGTTGGTGCTCATTCTGATGAACAAAAAAAAATTAAAGTTTTTCTGTGGCTGGATGTTTACAGGAAAAATATATCAAAAGCACGAAAAACAGTCGAGACATCACTGTTTCAAAGGGCAATCTATAGAGACAGACAGATGAAGTATCGGGTATAATGAACTGGTCCTTTTTATCTATGAAATTAACTTCAAGCGGCTCGATCCCATCTCAGTGTGAAAAACAAGGGTTTTTTTTTTTTTTTTCTAATGAGGGTCATGTTTACTGTGTTGTAAGTTGTAACCTTTCAATTAGCTAAGATTGTTTAGCTTTATTTTTATGCTAACATTTCCCAGATGAGAAGAAAATTGAGGAAGCAGCAAGAGTTGATGAAGGTGTACCTTGGTTCTCTAGCTCAGACAACCAACACGTTCGAAAAAGCAGAAATTTATGAGAATGAGATCTCTTGGATACATCCCAGTGAAGGAGATGCCTCGACTTCCAGTGTTCCTCCGAGCTTTGGACCGACATCAGCCCAAGATAGACTGCTTCCCGTCAACCTTCCAAGTGATCCCATGAGTTTTGCATCGACAAACTATCCGTCAGTTCCAACCACATCATGGCTCAATGGCGCAGAGGCACAACCTGCAAACATGCCCTGTGAGAAATCTGCAGAGGCGAACACCAACGCAGCAGAAACTTGGCTTCTTCCAGATATTGCCAATGACATCGAAGGCATATGGGAAAGCTCAGCTGCACTGATAAATGACACAACGGAGTACTCCTTTTTGGAAGACAATCATCTCGTTTTTCAGCCTCAGGAAAGAATGGCATTTTCTCAAAATTTTCCGTCTCATATGGTAAGCTGCTATCCAACTAAAAATGCAGCCGTAAATACTGGCTTCAAAGCAGAAACCAATCATCAGAGGGATTACTGTCTTTCCACTCAAAATGGCTGCATCACGTATGGGGCTTCTGGCTATCAGCAGGAGGATTTGAACACCTATGCTGCAGTAGACGCTAAAGATACAAGGAATGCCATCGATCTGGAGGATGTGGACTCAGAAATATTCTATGAAAATTGGGTAGCAAATGGAGGACTGGAAATTGTATCGGCATGGTTACAAGAATAGTCCAAATGGGTGTATTAAACTTTTTGAATCAAGATCCTAACACCTAATCATCAAGCATTTCCCCATCTTCTGTAGCTTCTGTAATAATAACTATATTCAAGTACTCTGTTAGCTCAAACACTGCCAAAGGTTGAAGATATTTAGCACATAAATTCATGTACTTATTACTCTCTCCGACCCAAATAAATTACGATGACACATTTCAAAAACTAATTTAGTACGGTCAAGCGTCATTTTTTACAAACTTGTTGCGAGACATTGATGATAGATTAAGTTATGAACTTTAATCCTGAGCTAGTTTAATGTTATTTTCGTTATCGTTAAGAATAAGAACGAAACATTTCGAAGTCCATGTCATGATAATTTATTTGGGACGGTGGGAGTACTATATTGTTATGAACCACAGTATCCATAAAATGCAAATTACCAACCGAGGGATATTGAATGGTGATAGTTTTTTCACCACAGAAAAGAATGCTAACATCGACTATTAAATAGACAGGAATTCACGGGGAAGTTGAAAGCCAAAATCGTCCAACCGAAGATAGTGTTCTAGATAAAGTTGCTCAATCTGTTCCAAATTCAGGGTTACCAAAAAATTGTATGCATGTATATAATGACTGAAGTGCAGAGGCCAAAAAAGGATTTTTTGAAAGAAAGCAAAAGAAGAAGAAAAAAACGCAGTTGATCAACTTGAAGTTACAAACATTGGAATTTACCTTTAATCAAGGTCCGATCCCATAGCTAGAGCTCTAATCATCATGCTTCAAATTGACCTGCCAGAGGTAGTCTTCACACACCATCAGTAAAAAGAGAGCAATCGAAGCGACCTACCAAATTACGTTTGTCAATCTAATATATATGAGAGTAGTCGATAACTCTGCCTCAATGAGCTAAGAAGTTGCACACAAGAGTATGCAAGCTTGCGTTGTGCTGTAATTAGCAAAGATGTATTCCTTAGTCTTTCACCTTGTCCATAAATCAGAGAAACAGGATTCCTGCACATATAAATCACTGGAAAGACACCAGAACTCTGCCTCAACGGATAATAACACACCTCCGAATTGAACAAATGAGCGGCACATGAACTCTACCATTTATTCCCAAAACAGGACTATTCAAGAAAACACAGAAATCAACCGGGAAAAAGGACCAGAACGTTAATCAAGAGATTCCAACTAAAGGAAGATGCAGAAAGCCTCCAGCGGAAAGCAAGATATGTCTTGACCTACAAAACTTCCTTAGTAAGAGATGGAGAGCGCAATATCCCAATCAATTACATATCTTTTGGAACTAGCTACTTAATGTCACAATTTTAATCCATAATGCAAATCGAAACTACTTTCCCACAATGGGAAAAATAAAAGCAGGGGTACAAAATGAAATCCGAAAGAGACAGCTGAGACACTCTTTAGCCTCTAGAATCTTCCAATCCAAAGGAGCTGCATAGCACACGGGTCTTGCATGAGATCGGCGCCATGTTCTGATATCTTCATTTTACAAAGCAAGTGCAGACACTTAAAGATTAATTTTTTTTATCACCAGTGGTTTCTCATATCACAAATCTAATCGATTTTCACAGATGAGAAAAGGTAATGGACGAAGTAAAATGACATGAGAAGACCGATAGTTCCAGTTGCCAACATAACTGCGATAACGATGATAAGGGAATAGCCCAGGTAGAGAGTTGCTGATACTGGCCCGCTCAGACTTCGCAAATCAAAAACCAAATAATTGATGGAGTAAAGGAACACGTAAAGGGCAACTGATCCAGATGCGAAGAAAGATTTCCACCACCATCGCCAATCTTCCACACAAAGATGCATGTATGTGAGAACAACAGAGACTTCTGAGCAAACAATTACCAGCAAAAGGAGCACAATGAGCAAGAAGCCAAAGACATAATAGAATCTTCCAAGCCAGATGCTCGAAAGAATGAAGAGGAGTTCGATGAAGAGAGTCCCAAATGGAAGGGTCCCAGCACCAAGAACCAACAGCCAAGATGGGTACTTCCGAGCAGGAATTTCTCTTGGAATTTGATTGGTTCTTACAGGGTACTGGATAGGCTCTGCTCGTGTCCCCAAGAAACCTCCAAACAGAGTAAGAGGCACCGAAATGCAGAACCAGAGGGACAAGAGAATAAAATACAAAGAGATAGGAATTGCACCAGTACTCTTGCTGCCCCAGAGGATGAAGTTTAGGAACGTGAGGATGACAAAGACAATCCCAGGAAAGAAGGAAGCGACTGACCAAGCCACTGACTTCCAGCCTTCTGCTGTTCCTTTAATAGTTCTCCAGAATCTGACACCTGCATACCCAGCAGCAATACCCAAGAAAAGATAAAGAAAAACCATCCCAGTCAGTAGCATTCCCCTTGAGGCTGGGGACATAAAACCAAGAGCAGCAAAAACTATTGAGACAACAGCCATTCCTGTGATCTGAACTCCATCTCCAACCATAACACTGAGTAACTTCGGGCAATCTGGCTCTCTGAATACATCACCAACAACGAGCTTCCAACCTGATAGCTCCTCATTCATCTGTGCCTGAGCCTCTTTGTCTAGATCTTCATACCTGGCCAAATCCCTCCTCACAGTCCGCAAAAATATTACAAATACAATGCCAGCCAAGAAAACAATCACCATGAGTGAATTCAGGATGGAGAACCAGTGGACTCGGGCACCTTCCATCTTGAGGTAAGCATCCCAACGAGATGGCCATCTGATATCACTCTTCACAAACTCGACCTCATAAGTGAATGCAACTCTCTCACCCTCCTTTATAATTTGAGGCTGGTCAGTTTCAGAAGGACAGCTGATGGGATTCATATTGTCATACATATGCAGCTTCGACATCTCATCAGGATCATGCTTAATGCTGCAAGGAACAACCTCAAAGCCAACAATCTCAAAACCAGATGCCTTCTTCTTGTCAGCCTCTGATATCACACCCAATCCTTCCTCCCCTGTACCAATAATCTTGGTACCACTCCCTTCATACTCGTGGATAAAAACCCGAAACTTCAGATGATTAATAATGTAATCATTGTTACTGTTAGCTGGAGTGTACCCAACTGGAAACCCAGTCCACTGAATAGTGATACCATTCTGCTTCGCAAACCTTCTAGCTGGAAGATTATCCAACATAATGTTAACCTGATACAGATCTCGAGTCCTCTGCTTCAAGAGCTTCACTTCCTGCTCAGTAAGGGGACTATGTATGCACAAGAAAACTGTCTCGTTAACATTCATTTTGAAACGGTAAGGAGAGTTATCGATCTGGTCACCCATAAGTAGTTCCCCGAGATTCTCAGCGCTCTTTTTTATTTCTTCAAGGGGTTTACAATAGGGAAGGCTATAATAACTAAACGGAAGCTCAGTCTCTATGGAAGTCAACGAATTAACTTTAGCAAAGACCGGCTCACTTGGCGAATATGTGTGCATGTAAGTCCCCGGCAAATAGAACCCATGGCAAAATCGCATCACCAAAATGGCAAAGAGGAAAATCCAACTTATTCGCAGCATACTTTTCTGGAGGAAATCCATGTCCCGAATCTGCCCTTGATCAGATATAAACTACTTCCACTCCCTTTTAAAGCATATGATCTACATTAATTAACAAAAATCCGTTTGGTTGAAACAAATAGTACCTCATTAGAAATTCCAATACAGAATCACACACTTTCACAACAAATAAAAAACCACAACCAAATTTAACAGAAACTATCTAGCCTCTGCACCAAGTAGGGTCCGATAGATAGACTTGAATCACACTGGGAATTCTAATTCCGAATTGCATAGAACAAAAGGGGTTCATAAATCCTACAATCCTCGTTACTACTGCTCATCATCCATGTCCATAATATAATATCCGCGATTACTAGTTTCAATTTGTGAAAGTACGTCAATAACGACAAGATGTTCGTCAAAGTCTGAATTGAATTAACATTTGCCACGAAATCACACAATAACACCTAAAATCAGACAAAAAAAAATTACCACAATTCTACAACCATTCACTCAAAATGGATCCATAAACTCACAAAAAAAAAATCAACCTAATCTCCCATTTCCAATCTAGAACAACTACTGTTCAACATCGTCATCGTCGACCGATCACATATCAAGCTTAATCATCAAAGAAACAACTCAGTTTCCACGACTAAAACAATAAACAAACAAATCAATCAAATCAAATCGAACAACGAGCTCGCAATCAGATCTGAATCTATAACATTTTTAGATCAAAAAAAAAAAACACCATAAGAACGAGAGTGGATCACCGTGAACGGACTGTCGGCGATCGATCCGGCGGAACGGCGGCGCGTTAGAACGATCTGCGCCGGCTTCGGCGTTAGTCGGATATGGTGGAAGAAGGGATCGAGAAATGGGGGAAAAGGAAAAGTGGAGAGTTTTGATTTTGATTTTTTTTTTCTTCTTTTTTTTTCCCATTATATCGAACGAATTAAATGAAAATATCTATTAGAATTTGAACATATTATACACCCCAAAATAATTTATCATACACCTTCTTATTCACCTTTTCGTCATTAAAAAAACAAAAGTAAAAATCTCATCACGTCGTCTCGTTCTCAAACCCAAATCGTTTCTTCAAACCGAAAATTTGATTATCACCTGTTACTTACCATCATCGATTCCCTCTCTTCTTCGCATCACCATCGTCGTTTTTAATATAAAGTGACATTAACACGATACATTATTTACGCTAAGCGATTCTGACTCATAATCGCAAGTCATCATGAGCCAAAAATCGTCTTTTTAAGACTGCTTAGGTCAAATCCTACTTTAACACCGCCCCTCATCTCAAAATTGAGTTGGTATTGTTGTAAAAGGCTTCGATCGCTAATCAGTGACGTCACAATGTGGATCACCTTGTAAGAAAATACTTGAAATCAATGTCGATGTGGTACACAAAAACGTGTGTATGATATGTTTCGAACGCACCAAACCCGAATATAAGAACCTCTATCGACTAAGCATCTGTCTGTCTCCATAAGCTGCGTAAACTCATGGTGCAAACACAGAGATAATCGGACCTGGTCCTAGGCTGTTAAACCAAACAACCAAGATATTATTGCATCTTTATTTCGTTTTTTTCTCTTTTTTTTGTTGCATTCAAAAAAACAAGAAAAATCTATATCCTATTTGAAAAATATCAACACTTTAAAAAACAAAATAAAATAAAACTTAATAAAATAATCCCAAAAAATACTATACTCATGAAAAAAAAAACCTTAAACCATCAAATTAACCGAAATCGCATCCAATGATCCCGATCTCATGTTGTTGGCTGTTCAACAACGGAGGATCCCAATCTGAGATAATCGGGCAACAACAACAGGAAGTTCTATAGCATAACTGACTCAGTATGATTGCTTGCGAATGAAAGCAGCTCGAGTCTCAAGTAGAACGCTTCTCCATACAAATCGCTTTACGCCACAAATCAAGCTTATGGTATTAGCAACCATACGGAGCCTCTGAGATAAGAGATGACTAGTTACCATATATCTATATTGTCCCAGGAGCAGGCATGAGGTGCCGATGTGCTTCAGGTTACAGCATCACGAAACTCGGTTCAACATGTCGCTACCGTGGACTGGATACTCAGTTCAATATATGTCCATCGGTGTTAATGTTCTCCTCATCAGGTGCAGCAAGTATATGAATGCAGCATCAAAATTGCAAGGCATCAATTGCGCGCTACCATTTAGCCGAAGGGCCTAGCATCTAGGTAAACTGTACTGTGAACAATGTACGGCTGTCAACATCCTGCATCATATTACTTCTTCCCGGCGGATGGTTTGAATATGTTTTCTTTGAAGAATTTGAGTTCTGCTATACTGCCCTTGATATCATTCATCGCCCTGTGCTGCTTGTATTTTTTAGGGGCCTTCTTGCTTGCTGTGATGCCAGACAAAACAATGTCGTGAACTTGATTGCCGAACAGTTTCAGAAACCGATGGAAGGGTAGTTAGTATACAAAGCAGTACAGAGCATATAAGATTTATACTAAAGCACACGGATTTTTATAACATAAAGCATGCGGTTGAAGTGAGTCATAGAAAGTCAGGTCACAAAATTCTGGGTAGAAATAGTAGTCAACAAGACAGGTGAGAAACGGAAGCCATTCAGATATCGCTAATTCACAATCAAAGAGAAATGAGTTTTAGGATGCTTTGTAATACACAGGTAATGAACTCGAAGTGATGATGACTAAGATAAACGTGTCCAGGAAACTGACCCTCAGAGAAAGACACATGATCGATCTATAAAACAGAAACAAGAAACCAATTCAACCAAAAAAGAAGACCACGAGTTGTGTACCTGTCGAATACCAGCAAAGGGAAAGAGCCCTGACGCTGCTGACATCCACAAGGACATGTGAGAACATGGCTGCCAAATTTGGCATATATATTCTGTAGAAACGACGGAAATCACTTTAAAATAAACACTAACAGATGCCAACTAAAGAAGACCACAACATTAGGGAACCAAAAAAAAACAGCAATGTATTCTAGATGAGACAGTATCAGAACAGACGTTTTATTCGAGATGGGGCAACTAATTCGTTGTCATATAACCACAAGGCAACCCCAAAAGAATACTCATGAACACCCACTAAACTGCTGATGCTTGTTGAAGTTAAAACATGAACGAGTACTGTGTTGCTTGTATCTTGAACCTAAAACTATCGATGCATTAAGCTCTTGTTGTATTAGCTACTTCACTTCTTTGTGATCCCAGGAATCCCTTATTCACATCCCAAAGGAGGCAGGAGAACTTAGCAATCTGTAGTGTCTTAACCATAATGACATGAACAGAAGACTACGAAGACGAGCATGCAGATGAGAATCAGAATTTTCCTGAGAAAATAAGTCCCAAGCACGGATGCCTGAAATATACTTTGGTTGATATGGGACAAGACTTAAGAGAGGTAACACTTTCACTACCAGGAGATATCCAGCACATGGGAATTGCAATAGTGTAAACTGATTCCAGGTCAAATCATAAATTTCAGCCAAATTAAAAAGCTTCGGCTAGGAATGGTGGTAACTAAACCAGGACTTGCAATGGTTTGAGGTCTGCACCACACCTCATGATTAGAACAGTTCGCTCAAGCTTAATGTGCGCTTCTTCAAAATTTTGTGCAATCAAAATAAGAGAAGAAACTTGGTTTCTTTGTTAGCCTACACCACTAGCAAGAAGAATCACCCAAAGCGAAGGAAAGCGAACTAAAGCTCTACAACTGAAATTTGCTGTCTTGAGGAAAAATTTCAGGCTAATTGTTAGTTGTTACCTCAACAAGCACGCGAGTCATCCAAGAATACTAACTCCAACAGATTCTAATTTTACTGGATCTATACAAAGCTCAAATAGAATCGGAAAGTCCTACAGTACTGAGTACTGGCATAATATGAGAAGCATGAAAAGCAGGCCCTGTTCGGCAATAGCTTCTGATTATTGATTTATGTTTTGGATTCTGTGGTTCACAAATTCAAATTGTTTGGTATGGAATTCTATTTTTCAAAACGAAGAATCTGAAGTAGAAAACAGAACTCCAGAAAGAAAACAAATTTCATTTTTTGATTCCTGATTTCTTTGAACATAATACTTTAAACACCTTTTTCCAATAATAATTTTATTTGATGGGATGATTTTGATTTTAGATTCTGGTTTTCTGATTTTATTATTGATTCTGGATTTCACTATTTTCAAAAACCATTCCAAACAACCCCTTATGTTTCAAAGAACAAGCTACCTATACCACGATACCCAAAAAGGGGCAAGCATCCTTTGCTGACATGAACACAGACCATGACAAGGAAAGAAACAAGACAAAGAGAAAGCGAGAAACAATCATCCATCACTAGAAACATAAAACATTGACACAATGACAACTACACCAGGTTACCTTCAGGAAGATTAAGTCAGTATACACTGAATTCCCCGCAAGTTGTGCTGTACGTTCACCTACATATCTTTTAACAAATTCCATGACCTGCATGAAGGGAAGCACACCTGTAATATCGAACACATTGCAAAGAGTATTGAAAGCCCTAGCTAGATATAGGCATGTAGCCATGTCAGTGGATTTTTGATTAACTAGATGGCGTTGAAGCTACTGGCCTACACAGAATATTTACAAGCAAATATGCTTTTGGATAGATTGAATTATATATGCTTATTTGGTAGATTTCTATTTCCATTTTCATTCACAAGCAAAATTTAGCAAAAGATTTTCTAACTTGGAGACTGGTTCATCACTTATCACAAGTTTTGGCATCTTGACTCCTCAACAATACAGTGAATTCATCACTACTTTTCAGAAGAAATAGAAGCACAACAGACACCCATGTGCTTAAGCAAGTAATTTTCCGAGGCTAGCTGCCATATTTACCTAAACAGCAACAATGATGTACTAAATACTTACTCGTCCATCCCATATTAACTATTACTGTAACAATTAAGAGAGGAGTTAATGTGTATAATGAGATTGATTTGTCATTTTTTTATGTTAAAACGTTATAAAAAATGATTTTAACATTTATTTTGGGACGACTCAAATAGAAAATGGGACGGAGGGAGTATATTCTTTTTTGGCAGTCACCTAGAGGTGCATTCAGGCTGTGGATCTTTCCTAGATTTAACTTAATGATATTCACATCATGCAGGCTGCAAAATAATTTTTCAGGGATTTTGGCATAGCGCCATCACGTCTAACTAGAAGGGACATGGAGATCCTCGTTTGGTCAGCTAAAATGAAATAGATGGCATTGTAACTGCATGTTTAAGGTAAGAGATAACATGGAAATGCATATATGTTGCCATAGTTTCATAGGCAACAGATGCTACTTTAAGCAATTTCAGGGTCAAACAATATATCTGAGCAAAAGACAAGCCATGCGGCTAAAGATCTACTCAACCACTCTTGGATTAGCGAAAATCTCCCATGGCACAGGCACAACCTGTCATCTCCTCCTCCAAAATCCAAACCAATAACAATATGCAAAAGCTTCTATCCAAGTAGAACTAGTTCACTTCTATGTTTAAAACCACTTGTATTGAAGACCTAAACCAGACTAGTCCTGTATGCATCAAGGTCTCGTGGGTCGAAATGTATTATATGAGTTTCAGTGTGTGAAATTCCCGAAGTTTATCAGTACATAATAAAAATCCTGCAAACCTGTCTCTCAGCTTCCTGTTCGGTCACTTCACTTTTCAGCACTGCAGCTTTCAAACCTAAATAGACCAGGGTACGTTAACTGTAGTTCAGCCTTGGAGAAAAATGTCTGCTACTAGTGGTGGGTAAGGCCATATCATGCTGACAGAATAACACAAGCACAAAATACCACATTAGGAAGCACGCACCACTAGCACCATGATGCTCTTGATTCCATTTGTCCATCTGATCCAGGCATTTTTGAGTTTGACCGATAACTAAATTGGGTCCCTGAAATGAGATACAAGAAAATAATCATAGCTGCTCTATGAAAGGGGGAAAAAAAAAAGCAAACAGACACTGCATATCGTCATATCGATCTAGCAATCATATTCTCCATCCTAACCTTCATCGCAACAGCAGCACATACATCAATCAAAACAGCAGCACAGGCATCAATCAAAAGTTCGTAGAGATCCACATAGAGCAAAATGCATACTGATAAAGGAAGCCGAAACACACCTCTACTGAATGATTCAACTTCCCATCAGTAATCACACACGCAATTTCTAGTATTCGATCAACTTCAGCATTTAAACCTGCAAGGGAGAAGAGGTTCATGGTTTTATTGTTTCCGGATAATGAAAAAAGAGCATGATACCACAAATTCATGACATAACTCCCTTTTTCTATTCTAGTGTACTTGCAGCAGATATGTTGCAGAACAGACGAGGCTGAATCCACCTTGTCCGAAGATAAAAAATTCCACACAACAGTCAAACCGACGTGTCTATAGTACCAAAACCATCTCACAAGCATTCTCAACTCATTTCTACCAAATCTCATCGCAACAACAGTACATACATCAATCGAAATCACAGAAACTAAAACCAGGAAAATTACATCAAAATATGAGAACAATGACTCGTGTCTATCCATCACAATCCAACCAACCACAAGCTCACCAGTCATTTCCAGATCAATCCACACCAGCGGCGACTTGTCATTGAGAATCTCCATTTCCTCTCCCACCTTCTCACCTGAACCACCACCTGTCTTCACACCCTTCCCTGCACAAACACATACAACACACCGCAACCTCGATTACTTCACAGTTCACATCGCAAACGCATAAAACCGTCAACAACTCGTCCGACTAGGTCAAAATCGGATCTAAAACAATAATCCTCGATCGAATTCGAAGTCGAGATTCACATTTCACAAGGAAACCGTCAACAACTAGTCCAACTAAGTCAAAATCAAAGCCGACAAAATACTCCTCGATCAAAAACAAACTCGAGATTCACATTCCACACATAAACCGTCAACAACTTGTCCGATTAAGTCAACATCGAATCCAACACAATAATCCTCGATCAAAATAGAACTCGAGACGCACATTTCGCACACAAACCCTAAATCATCGGAAACTGAAAATTCAGCAAGCAATTTCAGACAGTGAAACGAACTAGCGGTTTACGCTATGAAGAAGTGAAAACCGAGATACCTGACGAAGACGGCGGTCCGTGATCACCGTCGGCGGCGTCGGCGTCGAGTAGGCTCAGTGCAGAGAAAGAATTCGTCATTTTGCGTTTGTCCATTTTCTCAGTGATGATTTTTTACACTCTTTGCTTGTTTTGTTACTTTGTACTGCTGGAGCATTTTAAATGGGAATTGTTTCTTTTTTCTCTAGTTTGCTGAAGTTTAACCACTAATTTCTTCATTTCCTTTTTCTTTTTCTTTTTTTTTTGAATTTTTCCAATTAGAAGACCAAAAGCACAGAAGGCGTTGGATATAGCCCGGTTGACTGGATTAAGAGCCTGTTTGATAAAACTGAAAAAAATTATTTTTAGATATTTATAATTTAAAATCAAAAATTATAATTTAATGTGTTTTTGAAATAAACAAGTTGTGTTTGATAAAAATGAAATTGTTGTTATCAAAATAGATTCAAAAGAGAATGAGGAGGAAATGGATAAAGTTAGAGGTTTTGAACACATAATCAATTACTTAAGAAAAAAGAAATAATTTATTTTGTCAATATATCGGATAAAAACCAGAACAGTATGAAATTTATTTTTTTCTTATCACAATCCATGTGTTTTTTTTTTCTTTATTACTTGAAGCCAAACCAAGTGGATCTCATCAAACACAAAACCATCACTTTGGATTCAAAAAAAGTGATGTTGACCAGTTGATTATGTCAACAAACTGGACCTAAACCCAACACTACAAATCCGTTTTAAATTGGAAAATAATATAATACGAGAAAGAGAAAACCACCCATCCCAAAACATAACCCAATGTGTTGTAATGACTTATTTTTTATATTATAAGGTTCATGTAATAAATTATAAGTGTGACATCTCAATCCGAATAATAATTAATTTAATATTTCTAAAGTTATCTATTCATATTTTGCATAAAAATTTTTAATATTAATTTTTTAAAATAAATTTTTGTAGATGAAAAAGAAGAATAGAAAACTGATTGAAACATAAGACATGATCAAATCAGTTATCAAACCCCTCTATCTTTCTTCGTCGTCATCTCTCATCTTCAAGATCTCTTCATTTTTATCTTTCACGTCCGACGAGATCAAAAGAGATTCAATTTCATTCATCGTTTGCATCCTCAATCCTTACGATCATCGTTTGTTATTGTTGATTGTTAGATCAAGTTATTCTCTCCTATTTTTGTTGATCACATACAGGTTTGGGAATGATAAGATTCCGGTTTATGTAAATTGGTCTTGTTTATGTGGTTCAGGAGGGTGTTTAATAGACTTTTGGGTTAAATTTGTAGTTTAAGATTATATTGAAAAACCAGTTTCGTTGGAAAGTTCAAAAATTGACCAGAAAATATTGGATGCGGTTTAGGCTATGAAATTAGCATATAATGAAGCTTAGAATGTCATAACAAGTGGTATTTGTCATCTAGGATCAGGTTACAGCGCACGTTAGAATCATTGTCAAGTGTAATTGTACGTTTCATCATGAATATTCGAATCATTTGAGTCGTTTTAGATAGTCATGATAATTATTTTTACATTCAGTTTGTCTTAATATAGGATTTTAGAACCGACATCTCGTATTTTTGCTTGATCGAGTTACTGAACGTTTTATTGATTTATGATTTAGGTTTCTGAAAGTATACATTAGTTATTTATACCCTTTATTCGAGTTGATATTTCTAATGACTTTGTTAATCACTCCCAAGTGACTTTTTTTTGGGAACCAACAGTCCTTATTATTTCTACCGTACAATCACATCCCTTATTAATATGTATGTCATTTATTTCACCATGTGTATTAGATTTTTCGCTCGACTTCGCGCGCAGCCGATGACGTTTATCCATCTGTTTTTCAACAAGTTAGCAGGTTTGTCTTAGACATCATGGAAACTCTGATATCGGATCTCACAAGATTTTCGTAACATGCATTTCCATCTAAGTAGTTATTTATGTTTATGGTTAGTTCGAGACTACAATGCATTTTTTTGAAAAAATATGGTACAAGTTGAAGACATATGTAATTTTACTTAATGATTTTTCATAATATTTATGAGTTTTCATAAGACTAACGTAAATTATAAGATACGATATTATAATTCACAAGTCGGTCACACTTCCTCCGGTTTGGGATGTGAATATATATGATAGTTAATATCTTTCATTCATAATTTGTGAAATTCTAATCATTTGTAATTTCAAATCTTAAGAGTCAATCCTCTTTATATATCTATCTCGAGCATGATGTTAAAACAAAGATAGTCAAGTTTACCTGGAACAATTTTTTCGTGCTTCATGAGAGAGGAATCAAATATATACATGTTGCAAATATTACGCAATTGATAAAAATAAACAATTTTTATTTTAGTCTATTTTATCAATATGAGAAAAGAAAATAATTCCTTTCCAATCTATAAACACTTTGGTCACTACTTAGTGCAAATCACTCCTAAACAAATGATATAATTTGATCAAGTTAAGATGATGAAGAAAGTTTTATCAAATTCATTTTGATACAGTGCAAAAATTTAGTATATAGTATGTATATTAAAAAACAGAGTAAATTTTATGATATGAAAATAAATATACGAATTTAGAAATTAGAAATTATAATCCATATAACACAATCAGACTCATTACGGAATTATTTTCAATAAGGACAAGATCAAAAACTTTTGTGAATAGTGTGAAAGTGTTCTGTGTCAATTGACTAGTGTCACAAATACTTTTTTCATTTCATGTAATGTCCAATCTAATCCGTACATGATGTACTAGTCATCTTTTTCTTGTTGACATAGAGTAATAAACTCATCCCAACACCTTATTCTACCCTGCCATTTTTCCCCAATCCTCTCATCCCCAAAATCGTCTCCAAATCAATGGCGGATCAATTGACCGACGAGCAGATCTCCGAGTTCAAGGAAGCTTTCTGCCTCTTTGACAAGGATGGCGATGGTTCGATTCCGATATCTATCATCTTCTATCTCCATTTTTCTAGAGTCAATTTGTTAAATCGTTGTTGAATCTATGTGAATATGGAGTTTCCTATCAGATCTAAATCTGGGGATTCTTCGATTTTATTGTCTTGGGAATTGGGTTCTCATTTTGATCGGTTTTGGTTTGTGAGTTCTTGCCAGTTTGATCTGGTGCATTAGGGTTTGATTTGGATCTTGTTACAATGTGGAGAATTGCTGGTTGCCCTTTCACATCGAGTTTGGGACTTGTGTGGTTGTGAGTTCGGAGATGACATGAGATAAGATTGTAGAGTATTCATAGTTGTGAAGCGATGCCATTTTATGGCACAGCGAGTCCATTTCATGCACATGTGACATGTGTGTATGTTTTGGGTGCACGCTTATTGTTTAAGATCTTGAGAAGTGGTATGGACTGCGCCTGTTGTAGTTGGTAAAATGCGGAAAGATACGTATGATGTATGATTCATGTAAGAGAAATGTGTAGTTTTCTGGGTAAGATATGTGTATAATGCGAAATATTACAATAATTGTAGCAGCCATAGTCCTCATATGTTGACGCTAGTGATGGGTAGGTAAATGATGAATAACCTATCCTTAACGATGTTTATGTGTCTAGAATTTAGGTATGTTTTGTTTGTTGGTGGTAGCATCTAGGATAACTTAGAAATGACGGTGGACTTGGATATGTGCCTTGTGTAGTTTGTTCCTGTATCCATGTTGGATTTGTTTTTCCTTTTTCTTATGTGTGCTGATGATGGTGGCACAAAATGATTTAGCAGGCATGGTTGGTCCATGTCCAGCTTCCGAGAGAGGACAAACGTTTTTTACAACGATGTATGTTGGTCGGTTATGTCAAATAAGTAGTAGGTCTGGGTTACAAACTTGCAACGCGTCCTGTAACCAGCAGTAGTGGCTATAACATGCACTGGATCTTAGTAGTATAATATATCACTGCCAGGAGCTCATGAGACTCGTGACAAATTATGTCGAAATCCTATGTCAAGTTGAGGGTATTGTAATACATTGGCATCGATAGACATACAGCTTACAAGAAATGTGATATGTAATGGTTGGAGATGCGCTATTTATAACTCATATTCCTTTGCTGCTGGCCACGTGACTTGCAGGCTGTATCACCACCAAGGAACTTGGAACTGTCATGCGCTCACTTGGACAAAACCCTACTGAAGCAGAGCTCCAAGACATGATAAATGAAGTGGATGCTGATGGAAATGGTACTATTGACTTCCCTGAATTTCTTAACCTGATGGCCCGGAAGATGAAGGATACGGATTCCGAGGAGGAACTTAAGGAAGCTTTCCGTGTGTTTGACAAGGATCAGAATGGTTTCATCTCAGCAGCTGAGCTCCGTCATGTCATGACCAACCTCGGTGAGAAACTGACTGATGAGGAAGTCGACGAGATGATTCGTGAAGCTGATGTTGATGGTGATGGCCAAATCAACTACGAGGAGTTTGTGAAAGTTATGATGGCCAAGTGAGGAACCTAAATCTTTTTTGGAACAGCGCAGATAAGTTTGGATTTCCTATCTCTATGATAGTTCTGCTCGTCCTAGCGGTTTGATTTTGTAGTAGCATTCATGCTCGAGCTGTATTCTGTGGTCATGTTGGATGTCATGAACAAGCGATCGTCATATCAAACTGTTTCCTCGCAAAATTTTGTTTGCATTCTCGAACTTCATAATCATTTTACTTTTGTGTATCCTGTTATACGCTATATTTCTTAGCTCTTATTGTTGCTTTATCATGCTGGCTTCTCTTTATTTAGGGTACCCTTTATATATCACTGGTATATAGGTATATGTTTTCATTAATTAGTATAATGCAATACGCTCGAGTTATCACATTATCAAGAACTGGACACATAATTTCTTGTTTCAAAAAAAAAAATTTTGTTCTTTTTTATTTGAATTTACATTCAGTAATTCATCTTTTGAGTTTATGCTGATATCTTGTAAACATGATTTTCATTCATATGTAGCGCTCCCATCAATTCTGATGAACTCGTTATGGCTAAAATGCGCATGATGCTAAACTTCACGCTCATGATTACAAAACAAAAAACAAAAAAGATTTCAACAAATTAAGCATAATAGAAATTATTTAGGCTATATATTAAATGGTAAAAAAATAATTATTTAGGTTTTATTTCTGAACTCTCATTGTTGTTTGATCACTCTAATGCGTTGGCTTCTTTTTATATCAATTTGCTTATACTTAAAATTATTTATGCTACTTTTTATATCATCTGTATATATACATGTTTTTCATTAATATAATACACTCAAGATTAATATACTATCACACCACCTACCTTGTTTATCAACCACATACTCGTTCATACTAGTACAAGAATCAAACACATCTCGAGGTATCATATCTATTTATGTATATAAATCTAATTTAGTTTTTTGTGATATTAAAATTTGATTTTTATTGACATCAAATTTGTTTGATTATATATTAATGACATATTTTATATAATTATCCATAATGGTTTTTGATTTTCTTTGATCCACAATAACTTTTAATTTTTTTTATACAAGTTAGTCTGACAATGACTTAAGCAATCCCATATCTTTTTGTCAGCAATGATGATCAAATTAATGATAACGTGCACCTACAGATGGTGATCAAATTAATGATGTTGTGTTAGGACATGTTTTCATATATAAGATTATAGTGATATCGATCGTTATATCTGACATTCATATACAATAAGGGAACTTAATGAACCAAAATTTGATACGTTTGACATGATAGGATATTTTATGTCCCACCAACTCAAAAACCACAACGTATAATTATCAACTACGTCAAAACAAAGGTCCTAATCATTTTTTTTATAAAGGAAAAACAACAATAACAACAACAATAACTTAGTATTTTTTGTCATGGATCGGGTTTGACGAGAACAAAATATACACAGTCTTATCCTTATTAAAACACACAAAAATGCAAAATTACACCAGGAAAAAAAAAAAAAAAACAAGTGCCCCAAACATTTATATACGTTTAAATAAATGACGCATAAAAACAATCAATTATATGTAAACATAAACATTCTTCTAAGCTTGTCTCAAAATTAAAGTTTAAAATAAAATAAAAAACTTAGTCAGGTTACGGACTAGTTTTAGATAAACACGATGTTATCCTTTTTCATTTGAGTTTACATTCATCGCTATTGATTTTACACTTGTTGATATCTCTAATTTTCAGATACACATTTTTTTTATCTTATCGTTTTTCTTTTGAATTTACATTCGTCTACAACAATCCATCAATTCCCATCTTGCCAGGTGTACGGCGGCAGCATGCCCCACGGCAAAAATGCCCATGATGCTGATCTTCGCGCTCATGACTACACAGTTCATAACAGAAAAGATTCCAACAAATTAAACGCTCAAAAAAAAAAAAAAAAAAAAAAAAAACCGAAAACACAGAAATTCACGCAGTATATTTTCATAACAACAAAAAAACAGATCTCTTTGAATCATTTCAGCTCACAGAGAGGGAAGAGTAGAGGGAGATGGGTCCGATAGGGGCTGTGCTGGTGGTGACGATTGTGGCGCTGGTGGCGGCAGGGACATCTGTTGAAGGAACCTTGCATTATGTGGGAGGATCGAGGACTTCGTGGAGAACCAGAGTCAACTTCACCGAGTGGGCCGGCGGCTAACCAGACCTTTTACGTCGACGATTGGCTCTGTGAGTTCCCTCGACCGCTGTTTCTTTCTTATCTACCCGCTTTCCATGCCGATTCTTTGTTTGTAAGGCATCAGCCTGGGTTGATCCTATAGGAGATTCGACTTAGATGCTTTTGTTTGTTGTGTTCTTTAGATTGAGTTTGTTGATTCGTCGTTGATTATGTGATTATAGGGGGATCTAAAAAGGGGGTCCTGATCAATTGTGATAATCTGATTCATTGATATTAATTTCCTGTATTTGAGGTAGAGATGAGCGTCATCGAGTTCTATAAGCTAAAATTTTAGATGGAGAGATTTCGAGTTCTTATAGTATCAAGATTATTAATTTTCTTCTTGTGCTAGCATTAGCTGATGACTTGTTGCAATGTCGAGTTCTTACAGCATCAAGATTGTGTCTAGATTCAAGTCAAGAGAATGCGCAATAGAGATTTGCCAGATTTCTTCATTTCAGTGATGCTTTATGCACAAAACCGACAAGCTGATAGGTATGCAATTTCCATGACAGATTTCGGATTCGACAAACACACTTACAGCGTCTATGAGGTGAATCAAACCTCATATGAAAATTGCATATAGACAGGATTCATTACCAACGTCGTCACGAGGGGAGGCCGAGACGTGTTTCATCTTCTGTGCGCAAGACCATACTATTTCATCAGTGGGCTCGGCCACTGCCCCGAGGGAGTGAAGGTTGCTTTCAACAGTCGCATATGCACCGGCACCAGCTCCAGTTCCCGTCAAACATTCAGGAACAAGTGGCTTGTCCCCGAACTTCAATACAGTGGGAATCGTGGCTGTTGCTTGGAGCTCTCTCTTGACGATATTTCTTTGAGGGGTGTTCAAAATAGTTATTGCAGAATGCAGAAGGATCAAGTAGCTTTGATCTGCTAGATGTAGTAATTTTTTCATTGCCGTGCATACGCGAAGTATTGATGAGAAGAAACTCTCATGTCCGATTCTGTAGTATGGTAAGATATTTCAGCAACTTAAGTAAAAGTGTACTAGTGACTAGCACTTCAGTCGAGACTTCGTTCTATTTGGCTTCTTTTTGGAAGTGATTAGCAAGTTATGATTGAGCACAAGCAACTCCAAGAGAAAAAAAAGAGAGACAAATTTAAATGCCAATTCTATTGTAGTAATAATTCCTTTAGTAGTTTTCAAAAAAAATAAAATAAAAAAATCCTTTATTAGAAACAGTTTATCTCTATGGATAATTAAGATAAACTTGCTAAGTAGTAGTATATGTTAATGAAAATAACTATCCATCGATTAGCAAGCTCATTCCAAAATAAAACTAAAAAAAACCAGCAGGTGAAGAAGGCGAGAAAGCCTCGTTCAGCCATGAATCATTAGGCGCAGGCAACAGCCAGAGGAGCACCACAGAGGCACCTATTATGAGAATACGAGCTCTGATCGAAGCTCTGCAGATCCCCACCCACTGGGATCCGACCACACAGGTTATTGTGGCTCACATTCAGCAGCTGCAGATTCAAGCTGGTCAAACTCTCTGGCAAGTTCCCATATATCCTATTATGGTTCACGTCCAGGTTCGTCAGTCCAACGGGGAACTCAACCTTCGTGAAATCGAACTCAAACGAGTTGTGGGACAGATCAATCATCAGGAGATCCTTGTTTTTCCCAAACAAGAACGAGGCGTCTCCTGTAAGCTGATTGCTCGAGAAATCAATAACAGAGAAGTTCAAGCTGCCCAGCGTGGCAGGGACCAGACCCTGGAGCAGGTTATTGGACAGGAAGAGCTGAGGAATGATACCGCTGAACGAGCCAAAGCTGTCGGGGATTCTTCCTGTAAGCAAGTTATGGTCCAACCTGACAGCATTCAGTTTCGTGAGGTTGCCAATGGATGAAGGAATAGACCCTGTCAAGGCATTGGATGAGAGCTCGATGAAGTTCAGCTCCTTGAGGTTATCGAATATGGGAGGAATAGCGCCAGTGAGGTTCAAGAACGCTAGGCGAAGCTGCTGGAGTTTCGTCAGCTTGGAAATAGTAGATGGGATTGGACCGCTTATGCTCGTGAGGTCACGAAACTCGAGGACCTGTAGAAAGGGTAACTCCCCTACTATGGGTGGGATCTGGCCGTGGAGTTCACCGTCAAAGATGGTGAGAGAGATGATGCGGTTGGTGGTAGGGTCACACTGCACTTGGTACCAATCAGTGCAGCAGTCTGTGGTTGATTGCCATGAGGCTAGGAGCTCCGTGTTGTTGAATGATGCTTTGATCTGTAAGAGGACCTTCTTGTCGTCAGGGTTGCACAGCTCACCGGCTGCAGCAGAGGCGACGAGGAGGAGGGAAAGGTAGAGGAGAGAAGGGTGTTCCATGGCTTCTGGTGTTCGAAAGGAGCTGTGGGAGACTATTTATAGAGATGAATGAATTGGGATGAAATGATGACTTGTTCTATTGAGATATGCTGCTTTGACCACTGAACATGTCAAACACACAAACACTCAGCGTGCCGAATCATGCCTTGTTCAACTCCTGTCAGTATCATTACAATAAACCAAGTCGCTAATATTTCAATCAGAATGATTCAACTCCAAAGCGTAAACAAAACCAGGTTTCAATAGGCAGCATAAGCTTCGAACAAAAAAAGAAAAGAAAAAGAAAAGGCGGCATAAGCGAGGCCAAGACTTAGATCAACGAAACTAAAACATAATTTAATACATCAAGTCCGTAGCAACCAGGACAGCAGATGATACTAACCAAAACCAGCTAAAACCATTTACACCGCAAACCCAGCATTTTGAGGAAGCACAGTCAGTCTAGATCTAACAAGTCGCAACGGTTAAGATGAAGTACTACTCAGAAAATGACACGGGGCTGATAAGAAGCTAACAGAAGAACATAGAGATGCACACTTTGCCTTCGAGCCGAGGAAGCTGAGGCACAGGGATGGCTCCGGCAGCTGTAACGCCACCTCCTCGGCTTGAAGAGGTCTCGGATGTGTCCTCGAACTTCAGGAACTGGCCCACCTGAGTCGCGGCCAAGTGGGCATAGCAAACCGGAGCAACTGCACGTTGAAGACATGACAGACAAGGATTTGGTTAGCATCAGAAACAAAAAGGGCAAGCATATTCCTCATCCCATCATAATCAACCCAAAGACACATTCAGGAAACGTGACTCACCGACTGATATGGCCGTGGTACTCCTTTGATAAACATAAGAAAGAGAGTGCACGAGCTCCTGGAGATCATCAGGCGAAAAACCAATCTCATCGAGGAGGACGTGATAATGAGTAGGCCTTGTGGTTCCCTGGAAACAGCAGCAAAACAATTTTGAGCCACCAAACTTCCAGAGTTACTCAGTTATTCAAAACGTTCAGCCAGCAGATATTTACGACACAATATGGCACAGCACTTACAATCATTCCAGCGTGTGCACACATGTAGAAGTCGTAGTTCCTTGGATGACACACCTTGTTATCAATTACGGTTCCTATTACAGTAAAAAGTTAGCATTCCTGATGATACGACACCAAGTCAATGTAGACAATGCTAGCAAGGGTCGTTTTGACAATAGTTTCAGTTTTCAACTATCACTGATATTGAGCCATGTTAGCAGCTTTAAATAAATCAATGCAAGGTTGAGAACAAATAAAATACTGATAGCGCTTTTACACTGATATGGATCAATAATGGAGAAACTCTTGAAAAGCGATGCCTGGGTTACATACCTGGAGGAACATTGTCGGGAGACCCAGGCTGGAAGAACTCAGTGTGGTGAGTCTTTTGCGCAACAATCACAGTAAACTTGGGGTTCCACTTCTCATCAAGGAACTTGCATGCCTTCAACAGCGAAAAAAGATTCAAACGCCAGTTCAACGTAAAAAAGCATGAAAATCCGAACCTGAACTAGGAAAAAAGATTTGGATATAGGCTAAGAACCTCAATGATTTGGTCCAGTTCTTTGTTCAGGACTTGGCTGAATTGAGACTCGCTGACACCATCCCTACATTGGCGAAAAATTCATACAAAGGAGCATAAGCACAACATGAAACAATAAGATTTTACATCAACACCAAACACAGCAGCGACTAAAGCAATGCCGTACGAATGAACCACAAGAAGAAAAGAAGGCACACCTGAAAATGATAATCTGCTCAGGTTTCCTTTTCCCGGAACTGATATAGAAATCGAGCAAAATCTCCCTGCAACCATAAAAAACATAAACTCAACTTCTTAGCTTCGAGACCTCAACTTTATGCTAAGAACTTTTGCATCAACAGTTAACTCAAGAAGAAGACTTTGGAGCAGATACGTGTTGCGTAAAGAAGTGGCAGACAAGTTTATTAAGCTCATGTCTACCTGATAATTCCCTGATCCTCAGTATCTGAGACACGCTTGAACAGGTTATCAATCATCTCAACCTTGGACCCTTGAGTCCTAACACAAGCTCTATATCGAGAAATCAGAGGCCACTGCCTGGAGCTAACAACCTATGAGATCAAGTACAAACAAAAGTCAGCATCTCCAACGTAATAGCCTAATAGCATTGGCAAAATTATCTATACCGATTGTGACATGTAAGAGAGGAAGAAGGAAACTAAGAATATGGTGGTATGAAAAAACACAGAAACCTTACCGCTGCAATTGAAGGAATGCCCGAGTGTCCAGGGGATCCATGAGACACATCCATTCCAAGGATAAGGGTCGGAACCTTCGACACTAATGGAATCGACGGATTTTTCTCAACGGCCAACTTGGAATTCAGACCACCAAGCTGCCATGCACAGATCAACCAAACAATGCATAGATTAACAAAAGTAGAGCGAAAACAGATTTTCTACATTAAGGCTTGTATACTCTGCCATCATGTTCTCAACCTTTGCATTAATCTTCAGGAGGACATTTGTAAGATATTGATCATTGACCCTGGTCGGAGCCATGCACTGGGTGACGATACCATAGTCCGCAAGGTTCGTCTTCTTCCATGGACCTAAGTCATCAAAGTAAAATGTTTCCGTAACATAGTTTTATAATTGTAGTAAGGCTAACAGAAATGACTGAATATCAGCTAAAATACCGTAGATTTCACAATTCTTTCTCTCTGGTAGTAAGCACAGAAGGAACTGAGGTGCATCAGGAAGCTTCTCCTGGATTTGTTCAAACATCTTCTCCACCCTCACAAGAGGTGGTGCACGCCTGACTTGAGGGTACTCCTCAAAGACATAAAATGGAGGTTCTATCATCTGGAAAAAAGAACCCATTAATAGTTACACCACCTTTCAAATAGCATAAATTGGTGTACAGCCAAAGAGAAAAGAAAGAAAGTAGATGATATCACTTACAATGTCTTTCATTTGACCACATTTAATCAGATCTCGGACAAGGCTTCTTATATCGCACCTAGCAGAGAAGTTGACAACAGCCCATTTTTCCAACTTTATGGGTTCTACCAATTTCTACACATATATAGAGTAGGAGTTTAAAGAACCTACTACCGAGACAGAATGCAGAGTTTCAAGTTCACTAGACAAAAGAGCCAAAAGCAAGAAGTGAACCTTGTTGTTGAAGTTCCAGCAGCCATTCCTCGGAAAGAAGTCGTCCCCATTACCCACTTTCAGCTAAAATCAAATAAGCACAATAAGACGCTGAGAAAATCACATAAACTAAATTCCAAAATAACACAGCTAAGGTTTGGATGGAACCATAATCATAAATTTCTCATGACAATGATAATTGGAACAATCTTTTTCACATGCCTATCGTGGTTAAGTCAATTGGCAATTTAACTCCTAGTCATGTAAAGATAAAAAATAATCATAAGGTACCTTGGGAGCATTGAGAACACGCCCTTCGATCTGAGCAAACTGAGAACTGATAGTAATACCACAAGAGTGAAGCATATGTTCTGCATCATAGTTGCTGCTTCTTAGTGCCTGCAAGAGAAGTAAAAGGTGAGACGGAGTAGAATAATAGCAACAACGGCAACATTTCATCCACAACGGTCTCGCATCAGTTGTTGAAAAAAGATTTTACATGGGACAAAGTATCCATCCTCTCCTTCGGCTTCTGCCTAGACTTCACCACAAGCGATGATCTCTGAAGAGTGTTCAGTGCCTTTGTGTAACGTTGAAGCGACACCAGCGAACATAGCTGAAAAAGGATGAATCAAGATGATCAGAAAAACACACCACAGTATTTCCAAAGTATCAACCTAGGTAACTTACCAACTTGTATAAGTATGCGCACCTCTAGCGGGAAGTAAGTGGGCTTCTTAGGCTTTCCCACATTGATACAAGGGAGATCAGCAGAGTATCGCAGATTGATCCCACGATGGTTCACAAAGTAATCATATACTGTAACTTCAATGGTTTCAGCCTCTCCATTGGCGTTTGCCCCTTTTTGCTTCAAGGTGAACCTATAATATGGATAAAGTGAGTCAATCTCTTAGGAAAAATCCAGAAAAATAATACAGGCAATCGCTTAAAAGAAACCCTCACAACTGTTCTTTGCAGGGGAGTTCGCTGAGTCCAGTGATTTTAAATTCTTGATTAGAGGTAGTGGTCTTAATCCTCAGATTCTTCAGTGTTCTTTTTGCCTGTGCAAAAACATGAAGTGTCAACAGTTTCAGTAGTTCAATAGCCAAAGATGGGACAGCATCGCAAACAGAATCATTACCTTAGCCCAATCGATAGTGGAGGGGTCTCTGGCATTCTGGTTAGAGATCAAGAAATCAACAACAGGACCCGGCTGGATAATCATAGTTGTCGATACATCTGAAAAAAGATGTTGGTATGTTAGCTGCTATCAGCATATGCTCACAAGAATGCACCTCTCCAATGTGCGTGAGAAAGTAATAATGAAATAATGAATATGTTTCTAACCAATGTTGAGAGACAACCCTCCTTGAGTACCACGGAAGCTAGAGTGAAACCCACGGCAGCCCAGAACACCTCCTCCAACATCGGTGAAGTTCTTAGGATCATTGTGGAAGAATGATTGGCGAACAAGAAGGCAGCCCCTGAAAGAAAGCGATAAATAAGCTTTGCCTACTACACGTATGATAAACCCAGGGTAATTTTATTGGACATACTGTTTGGCTGCATGCTGCCTCAGAATGATATCAAGGACTCTCAGGGCTTCCTGAGAGTTTTCAGATTCATGGCCTCGTATTGCATCAGCAATCGCTTGCATGGGGATTTTGGCAGCAAAACTAATCTCAACCTTGTAGGTTTTCGAATGATAAGGACGCCTCATCCTCTTCCTGTCGCTATCATTGTCAAAACCTCCATTATCGGGGCTGACATTTCCATTGTTCCTACAATAGCGAGATGGAAGATCGCAGGTAAAATGAACAAACTAACTCAGATTCTCAGAAAAATTGCAGCAACAAGGAGGACAATGAAGATGTTGATCTTGACCTGCTTGATGGAACATCCTCCACAACAACGGTGAACTCAAGCTTGTTTTGAGGCAGTGGGCCGACAGTAAACAAGCTCTTCTCACCATCATAAGCAAAATTCTTTCCAGCCAACTCTGTAACGTATGTCGACTGTACCTTATCAATTATCTTTCTTCCAACACCCTTACCATCAATGGGACGACCATCCTCATAAAGTAAATTCGCCTGGCAAATAAAAAGTAAAAAACAGTGAGTAGGTAAGGAATACTAACAATAATGATACAGAGCAAGTAGTAGAATCAAACAAGAGTGTGGAGTGGCTTACACTATAATGGAAAAAGTGCCCATCAACTTTAGAAACGTTAACTTTAAAGTGATTGCTAAGAAGCTGAATTTTCTGCCCTCTTGATGCTAGGCCTCAACGAGCAACCGGCAGACGCTTCTTCTTGGGTTGTTCTGGTTCTGCTCGAAGGGGGACCACATCCCTGGGAATCTCAGGAGTGGGTGGCGGCAAAGCTTCACCATTGCCATTTTGACCTCCATGCCCATTCTCATGATCCATTATGAAAAGCTAAACCAGGAAATTTTAGCAAAAACAACAAAAACTTTACTGCCAAACCCTTCCTTGCATGGATAAGAATCATATTCAGAAGACTAAAAGCAAGTTAACTAACAATGGCGACTGAAATTCAACCATGAACATGCACTGAGAGACTAACAAAACCCAGAGCCTGTTTCATTACATATCCCCATCAAATCATCAATATCATCGTCCACTACACTAACAGCACAACATCCGAGTCCGGACTACATGGATATGACAACATAATTATCAACATCATGGTCCAATTTAACCCACAAAAAAAGAGGAAAAATGGGTCACCTTTTCAGTTTTTCAGTTTTTCTCATCACAAATTGTTACATGCAAGGGCATGAAAGGCATGAACAGTGCAGGGAAGATACAAGTCACTAACCCATTATCATCAACATCAGCAACTTCTCATCCATTAAAAATACTTCCAACATCAATACAACATCATAACGCAACAGTATTGGGCTCGAGTTCGTTCATTCAAATTTTGAATCGATGCTTCCCCCAGGGAAAAAAAACCAACATGCAAAATTTTATTCAGATGCCATCATCAACTATCACATCATGAACACAATTCAACACCGCACCCATCGAAATAATCGACAATCTCCAACACCCACAAACAATGAAAACCAAAACCCATCAAAATCACCGACCCACGAGTCCACGATCAATCCCGCATCAAACCCATCAAAAAAAAAAAAAAAAAAAAACATAACACCACCACCACCAACAACAACAATAATGCAGAAACTCCATTCCCAGAATCCCAGCGTCGAACACCCAGAAAACCATGAACCAAATCAGAAAAGCGATCACAAAAATAAAACGCTAGGCCGGCAAGGGTTTTGGGGGGACTTACAAGGAGAAGAAGATGAGAGGGCGATATCAGTTTTTTACTTTGTATTAGCAAAAAAATTGAAAGTGAAGGTGAGGGAAAAAAAAAAATAGTGAAAGTGAATATTGGAGAGGAGCAGAGTGCGAGTGTGGTTGAATGGGTTTGGGTTTTGGTTTTGGTCTCTAAATTTGAACCCGAAAAATGTTTGGGTTTGGTGAACGTGACGATTTGTGCTGTCCTGCACGTTTGGTAACGGGTGATCACGTCGCTTTGTAGAGTGATATTGGGAAATTTTGCCATATCTGAATATTTTTGTCGTGCCGGAAAAAATTACGTGATTTTATGATGTAAATCAATTTGTTGAAATTATAAAATAAGATTTATCTTTTTTTTTTCAAAGGGGCTCTTGCTTATTTAAATAAAATAAATGATGATAATGTTTTCAAGAAAAAGTGGATTTGATGCGAATTGAAATTCTAATATTTTAAACTTTGAGTTTTGTGGATAATTTTAATTTGGTGAATACGTGTTTTTTTTTTAAAGAAATTTTTGGTGAATTCTATTCATTGGATATTAGTACGCTTGTTTTTCATTTTTTAGCCTGAATGTTACGTAGATTTCTTTTTAAAGTCCGAGATATTGCAAGTTAGGCAATCAATTATTCATATTCAAGATCGAACGGAAGAAATTAAATTCTGGTTTAAACGTACCAGTGAAAGTCTGTCCGCAATGACGTGGCTGGTGACATGTCCATGAAGGCTGAAGCTGACCTGAACATCGATGAATCGCAACCTCCAAGGTTGCGTCGTGCGATGATGGCGTCTCGTTAGTTGGGACTAGCCGGACTTCGAACATGTCAATTTTCATATTGAGCTTATCGGCACATCGTTCGTGCTACACACAAGCAACTAGAGTTCCCGTGGTGTCACTGATCTTTGAAAGACATTACGGATTAGTTATTTGAAGTCTTTCCTGGCCGGTACAAGACGGCGCACATTGATCCAATTGGTTGACAATGTTATTTAGTATCTGTCTTGGCTGTATAGAAGAAGAACTTCCACCCTCAGTCTGAGGGTTTCCTCGAGCGAGTAAGCATCATTCTATATGAGATGAGATCCTTTACTCCGACGATCACTATCTAAAGTTTTGTATGTACACTTATTTGTATGTATTGGTTTTAGTAGCAGCTATCGGATAAGACTTTTCTTTAGCTCCCTTCATGACGGATTCCGAGCATGTAATATCCTGAAATATTTTGAATAAGGAAATAAATATTTTAAACATGGTAAGATATATTTGAACGATGCAAGAATCCCGCGAAAATCTCAACCGGTTCCTTAAATATTTCAATCATCATCTCAATATAAATATTTTCAAAATTATCGACCTCACAAGTTTTGACCTAGCCTCCGAAAAGAACAGCGACAGAGAAAGAGAAAGGGTATGGATTTATCTCTCGCTTTGATTTCGTCTCCGTTTATATTTTATTTTAGTTATTCTCGTATTATATTTGTATTACCGGAATCCGGCGACCCGACCCCCGACCGTAACCTGCCTGAAACCCGACACCGTCGACCCCGAAGGTTGAAAACCCGATGCCGCGCACACTCCCGGATCCGACTCTCCCGACGCCCCGCCGAAGCTGCCTGAAGCCGTCGCCACCACGCACCTCGCCGGATCCAGCCTCGCCGAAGACGAAGCCGCCATCCCTGCCTGTCGTCGCTGCCCAGCAGACCAGCCTCGACGACACCGCCTCCCTCATGCCGCCTCCAACCTCGCCTGAGAACCCGTTCACGGATCCGAACCCTGCCGACGCCGACTCAACCCCGACCCCGCCTGAAAACTTCTTCGCTCGACGAAAGCCCAACACCGCGCTGCAGCCCCGCGATGTCCCCGTTCCCGTCGTCTCCTGGCTCGATCCAAGTGCGCCGAGCAGCCCTGTCACACCCTGACCGCCGCCTTCACCCTCCCTGATCGTCACCGATCTGGCGGAAAGAAATCGGCCAGATCGGCCGATTTATTCCCTTTATTTAATAAAACGATTTATTATAACAATTTATCGTATTTCCTTTTTGCGTAATAAAATAATTTAATATAATGTGTTATTATAACACATTATGAGGTTTATTTAATTATACGCAAATCTGGGAATATTATTCTAAAAATATCGTGCAATAATATTTTATATATTGCAATATTATTGTAGGTGCGACAAATACTGAGAAGCAAGATTAGGCCTGGGATTATCTGAAGGATTTTCTGAATTTCTACAAATGACGAGGTAACACACGTCGTTACCCTAAATTATATGTGCGTGATTTTATTTACATGATTGTGTGATCACGTACCCGCATGATA
>LIEC01006516.1:0-42214 GCA_001925005.1 Drosera capensis
AAATAAAGGAAGAAAAGTATTCTATTGATGAATAGAATTGAGATTTTACAAATCCCTCAAAAACTTCCTAAACCGATGCAATCATCGGAGGTAGACACTTTGTATTGTGTTTGATCCCTTTGCTTCTGGAGGATGGGATAATTTTTCAGGCTCAACCCCTTCCCCTTTTATAGTGATGAAGGTAGGAAATGTGAAAAACCAAAAACGTGTTTTTGGTTTTCACCGGCCACTATTCACATGTGCACCGGCCACATGTTCACCGGCCACTGTTCACACATGCACCGGCCAAGCATTTGGCTGGACCTATCAAACGTGTGGGAATGACGAAGGCGATAATTGGAGGATGACGACAATGCGAGGATAACAAAGACAACACTTGGAGGAGGAGGATGCTGGGCGATGACGTTTGACGGTTGGGAGATGGTTTAAAGCTGCATGACGACGACGAGCGCTTGAAGGGAGAGAGGTTTGGGTGTGTCGATGAGATCTAATTCGATCGACGGTTGGGGATATCCTAACAAAAAGTTTCCAACGGTAATTACAATCCGTGGGAACTGACAAAAATAACCCATCGTAAAATTTTTGACTTCACATTAGTCATCGAAAATTTTCTGAAGGGCATATTAGTACGTCGGTAATTTTTTTCTTAACGAATTTTTTCCTTTGGATCGCTAATTCTGATAGTAATATATTTTCCATCAAAAAACATTGTTCATTCTTATATTGAGTAATATTACCCAAGGCATTGGTTGGAAACAGAATGATTTTTACAACCAAGATGTCGTGTGTAGCGATTTTAACATGGAACTATCTGAATTATTATTTTAGGAGCTAGCACAAGTGACCATTAAATGGGAAATATAGGGGTCAAACTCGTGACATACGTCATGTCATGACTTGTTCTGAATCAAGTAACAATTCTCACAAAAGTCGAACTAAAGGTAAAAAAAAATTCCCACAAATGTAATTATATCCAAAGTCTTTTTTTTTTTTTTTTACGATGTTTTCTTACAAAATAATCCCTCCATATACCATTTTTGTATATGATCTTAGATAAGAAAACGGAATCAAAAGGTCAACCTAACACCCTCCCCATGGTTGATCTCTTCATCCATCTCAACTCAATCACTGTAACCACACATACCATAAGTACACAAAGCTCCATTGGCACATCTCTTGCCACAACCTCCACAGTTTTTCCCGTCGAATCTCGTATCAGTACAAGTACCTCCACAACACGACTTACCTCCTTTGCACCTAACGTCGCAACCCCAACAATGCGAATTATCATTGAACAGGTCGACGCATTTCTTCTTGCAGCAGTAGTGCCCGGGGCTTCCCGCTAGCTCGCACACTTTTGGATATTTCTCGCACGTGCACGTCTTAGGTACATCTTGGTAGTTTCTAATCTTTCCTAGACGGTCTTTGTTGCACAAGAAAGATGTGCTCGCATCTTCTTGATCTATATCTTGTCCTCGCGATCTTGCGACTAGCAATGTCAATATTGCTAGGAGAAGCACGAGCGAGGACAATATATGCGAGTTCATGGTGTTGATGCTATGAGAATAACCTTATTGCTATTGATACTTTTATTTGGAAATGGTAGGTTTATATACAAGGTGGAGAATAAATTGTAAGAGTTGACCTATATCCTAATGAAAAATCATGAAGATTCGAGGCATTTATTTTTATTGAGTTTTGTTTGATTTTATATGCATGGCTCAATGCAACAAAGCAATACTGTTTCTAGTCTACTTAAATTCATATCTCCTCTATGTGAGGTTAGGTTGACGCAAACATAAACTTTAAGTCGGCCTATAATTAAGCGATATATTCCCTTGTTATGAAGGAAAAGCCAAAGATTGGTCCGTCAAAAGAACTAAAGAAATTGAAAATGTTCTTTGGTCCTAGGATTCATAGTATCTAATCTAAGATGTAATTGTGATTGTGTGACCACAATTGAGTGCCAATTACGAGGACATCATTTTGTTGTAAACCAAATTTCAATTGAGTTCCATATTGGTCATAGACATAAACTCCAAAGTCAACCTTCAAAGAGAGTGATACATCGATATTATCAAAGTCACGTCCTCCTTGGTGCTTCAAAAACAACAAAGATGACCGCTCTAAAACCCACTGAACGTTCATAAATCTCGTCGAATGAGTTGAGAAACATCACTGATAGTACGAAACCCTATAATTGGTTTGCGAAATGTTAAAGGATAAATTTGAGATGATTTAGGCACTAAAACTCCTTAGGGTCCTGTTCGGCATGAGTACTGATTCTACATTTCTTTTTAGCATTCTTGAGCTAACATATCAAAATTATATATTCAAAACGAAGAATCAGAAATAAAAAACTGAAGTCCAAAGCAAGTGGATTTCATTTTTTGATTCTTTAATATTTTTAACAAAATATTAAAGAATCATTTTTCTTAATAATCATTTTATCCAAGGTGACAATTTTGGTGTTAGGGTTACATTTTATGGGTCTAGATATTAAGACCATTCGCACCCGTGCTCTATCTCTATCCCTATTATATAGTGGTTTAGTGTTATTTTTCACTATTGAAATCTAGATGTTTACTCAGACATCGAGCACATTCATTATATTGACTCTCTATATATTTAAAACATCATCTTTTTAACTTCTAATCAGAAAAATAAACTTGTATAATCATCGTTTTAACTTCTAATCAAAATAATAAACTTGTATCGTCATTTGTGATAAATAGAATTTTTTTTTCTTTAAAAACATGACTTTATAATTATGTAAATACAAATAAATGCTTTTTTAGAACTTTATAATTTTTTAAAAGTTTTAATAATTATCATCTAGACATAAAGAATATAAATTAAGAAAAAATGATTTTGGGATTCCAATTTTCATTCCCTAAAAATAGGAAAGAAAATGAAGTATGGAGAGTCACTTAGGGATAGAGAGTCTGCTCGATACGCATTTTCTTCTGTATTTCCTAAATATAGAGATATAGAGCGTTATAGAGAACACTGCTACGAATGCTCTAATGATTTTGGATTACGTCATTTTGAACAATAGACCCAAACAATCCCTTAACTGAAAACAGTGCCTAAATAATCGAGAAATGAATAAACTGATTACGGCATGTTAGATGGCTAAAATTTGTACCCCTTTTCTACAATGTGGAAATATGAATAGCAGAAGTACATTTGAGGATCAAAAATTAAATATTGCGCTATAAGCCTATAAATACACGTCTAATTTTCATATGCGCACAAGCCATTACCAACCTTCGTTTGTTGCGACAAACCATATGTTGCCACCAAATAAATAAGGTTATACTGTGCTTTCAAAAGAAAAAAAAAAAAAGTTATACTACCAATACAGTCTAACGAAGGCAGCAAAGTACTAGTAATGTGAATTATGCATCATTGCATTATAGATCTCTACATTAGCGATGATATAATATATCGCCTCACATACATCAGCTATGTTATCTGGTTTTAAATTAGTTCAATTTTTCTGTTATACATTGCCTCGTTGTAGCCAAAGGACAATTTTATTTTATTTTAAAAAAAAAACCATAGTTAGAATGATTAAACATAAAGGGGGCATGGTTTTTCATTTATCTTTAATTTATTTAGGTTATGTTTGTGAGTTTTATAACGAAGGAAGGTGAGGGGAAAGAGATGAGGGGAGTTTCATTTTGATAAACAACATACCTATTTGATTCATTTTTAACATATTTTCATAATATTTTTCTATTTTCTCTCTAAATCTTCTCATTTTATGAGAAAAAAAATGAGGAGATCATTTTTCTTTCTTTTTTCCTCACAAATCACTACCTTCCATTAAAAAAAAAGAAAAACAAACTCACAGACATATCTTTTCTTTCCTTTTTTTTCTCCCCTTCCCTTCTCCTCTGATCTTAAAATCACAGCCTTGACGATGCGCAATCTATGACACATTAAATTTTGCGGGAAATAGTGGTCACCAAATCTAGAGGCAAGTTCCCACGACATAAAACAACAGGAAATGTGACGAATGAGAACACTACACCGATTCTTCATCGCAGTCATTAGAATATGTAGAAAAATAAATTACAATTTTATTGTCATTAAACCATGCTTATAGAAAAAATTGAAATAGACATAAGAACCACAAAAATTTTGCCAACTGCAGGGGTGCGATGAGAAGAACCAAATGTATACAACTTTATGTTAAAGTTATGTGGTGAGTTGGTTCCACATTAATATTTGTGTGGAAAAAAAAATAACTTTATGAAAGTCTCGTAGCATACTAACCATGATTTTTAGGTTAAAATATGAAACTAATTCATATGTATATGATATTCAGAATCCAATATAAGATATTGGATTCTCTTATTGGACTCTCTTCCGAAATCCCAACACAAGTACTTACAATAGCAAAGAGGCTCTTCTTTTATATCTTTTGAAGATGTGGAAGCAGCTTACCATAAGATAAACTCTTTTAACATTAGTTACCCTAATTACAAAAAAATAAAGCGGGCTGCAAATACATTTGCACCAATAGGCTATCGGCTTCATCAACAAGGTCCAGCAAATATCCATGTGTCCAGAAAGTCCTAGTCCAGCTAGTAAAGTATTTTCCACATCCAACGAATCACATGGGCTGGGCTGTGAAAGAGGTTTTGGACCAGTTTTGGATCCAAAATTCCATGTTGTCCTCTTAACGGCCCACAATCACATGATAAGAGCGCTTGCACTAATTTCTGCATCCCATTCCGCATCACGAAATATAAAACATTTTCACAAAAATAATTCATCTAATAAATTTTTTATCTCTATCTTTATATCGTTTTCTATTTCTCATTTTCTTCCCCACTTCTAAGGTATCAAAATATCATTCCCTATATCCTTTTACTTTTATTTTATTCTTTCAAAAATTCTAATAAAATAATTTTAATTTTAAATAAAATTTAAAACTTGCATATTATAAATTTCAAAAATAAATAAATCGTAATTTATATAAAAATATTTTTAAATCATAATTTAAATGTTTATCTATAACAAAAAGTACATGTCAAATTAATGCTAGAATTTATTCTAAAATGAATATAAGATTGATTAAATAAAATATAGAAAATCTGTTTAGGAAAACAATATGGAAAACTTGTTGAGTCACTGAATGAAAAATTGGATTCTTATACAGAAAGAATGACCTTGTGGCAATGCATTATAGGGATAGGGATAGAAAAACAGCTGTGAATAATCTATTAGAATAATGTAACAAATATATTGTTCAAGTATAACCGATAACATCCTTTTCAAAAAAGGAAAAAAAAGAAAAAAAATAGTATAGAGGTTAGCACGATATCTTATTATAAAACGAAAAAAGGTTAGTGGTACATGTTCAATATGTACCTTAGAAGAAAATTTTGTACCGCTAATGAGGTCGTTTTAGTATTTTTAATGATGGTAGATAGCTTCCGTGACATAAATATTATGCCCATATGCCAAGTTGAAATGATTTGTTTATATATATGCGATACGATTATAACATCATCACTTGAGCGACTCTGAATGCACCCTCTTTTACAATCTCTCCGTTGAAGTGAAACACATCATTAATTCTACATATGTGAATGTTGTGGTCATACAACTGAGATCATTTTCGATATTTTGGAGACACCATAAAGTCTATAAAGTCAATAAATATTTGAAATATAAGTTGTACACCTCCGAGCTCAAAGTGATATCCGTTTGTGTGTCCAATTTATTATGTGTGATCTCCGAGCTCAAAGTGATATCCATTTTTGGTTCTAATTTATTATGTGCGAAATATGAATGTTGAAATATTTTTTGACTTATTAAACTTATTTCTAATTAGCAACAATTTAATAATATTTTAGCTGCACAAATGATCAAAAACTTTTTGCAAATATACAAAGTAAGATAATTGTAAGCTCTTGAGGTTTATCCCCGAAGAAGATTGTGTATATTCAATAAAACTCGCAAATTTGTTCATTTTAATTTGTAAATCGTTCTGTTTTAAACATAATACGTATGAGATATGCTTTAATGGACAGAGATTCACCGTAAGAGCTGTATGAAGTAAGTAAACGTACACGTAGTTGATTATGAGTACGATATCTTGGAATATATAGATTCCGATTACAATACATGTGGTCAATTGAGATACCCTTTATTACTAGAACATATATTACTATGTTATGAAAAAAAAAAAAAAAAAAAACCACGACAGAACGAACAATAATGCTCGCAAAAAACCTAAATCGATATATAGTGATCTTTACCTATTCCAATGACAATTATATAATCCTCCTATTCTAATAAATCTCTCACAATTCTATGCATGCTTTCATTCATGCGTCAATATATATTTTCTCATGCATAGTCACACATCCCATAAACACAATACTCTCCATGAGGGCACTTGTTGCCACACCTACCACAGTTGTGTCTATCCCAATTCAGATTGATGCAACTTCCCTTGCAACATGACTCTCCTTCCCTGCACCTGTGCCCGCACATAAGGCAGTTATCGCGATCCTTCATCACGTTTGTGCATTTCTTGTGACAACAATCCGGTCCTGGACTTCCCTTCAGACGACAGAGCCGGGGAAGCTTGTCGCATTTGTACTTGTGATGCCAGTATCCGTAGTTGTCGATCTTGCTGAGTAGTTCCTCTATGGTCAAGGTAGACGATTGAGCCTCGCTTGTGTCTTGAGCACGATCTTCGTTAGCTTGATCGTGATCAAGTTGCGGTTTCGCGACTAGTATTTGTGTTGCTAGGATTAGAAGTACTAGGAAAAGGGAGAGTTTTGGAGACTTCATTGTGATGCAATGAAGTATATGAAGAAAATTGTTTATTATGTCAAGTTTGGCTAATGAGAATGAAGTACCATGTTGTGTTTATATAGAGGAGCCTTGAATGGAATAGTTTGGCAAATGACAAGGACAAAATGAATATCCCTTTTTGTTTGACATTAGTGGTCCAAAAATATAAATTAATGCTTTAACTCTAAGATATATTGGTTATAAGAGCCATGCTGTCATGTCGAGTAAACCTAGCCCATCTCTCTGTTTCTTATTTTTATCATGTTGGCTAAATGATCTCCACGTTCATTTTGCAATGCACGTCAATGCGGCATTAGCTCAAAATTAAAACAATCAATGATCTGATTCGAATATTTAAACATCATTTCATCATTTATTATGGTTCGAGTAATGTTATTCGAGCACTGATATATCATTTTGGATCAACAGAAATGACTAATAAATGTATATTTTGTTTGTAAGAAAAAAATGAAATTTGCCGGCCTGTAATAATTTTGTTCCCTTAAAGTCTTGGAGAAGTCTAACATTGGTCCCTTCACGATCAAATTAAGGTTTGATATAGTATCAAATACGCACATGTATTTTTGTTCTAGTTAACTCGATCCTATGAGATAGGAGTATGATGAAACTACCAATAGCTAGGATTTTTATTTTCGTGTGATATTAAATGTTCTTTGTACTAAGCAAAATTAATCAAGGCATGTTCCACATGCTCAAAAGCTGTACGCTGTTTATTATACACGTATACTGTATATATCAAGACGAAACTAAACACTACAATATTATACGTTCTGAATGTATGTGCGTTGTTAGTTTCCGATGTACACCGACTGTGAAGATAAAAAGACATAATCAATTATTACATTGTTAAATTGAAGATGTGTTGAGTTCATACGTTTACTATATCGTATCTCCTGATTGACCTTACTCTTAATTAATTCTAATTTAATTTTTTTATTACAATAAGATTAAAGTAGTTATCTGATTTTGCTTAACAAAATCTAATTGTCTTCTATTAGGCCGCGTAATCCGAGTTGTCTTAGCTTGTATGGTTTGACTTGTTGAACTAAACTTAGTTACAGTACAGTATTTCGCTCGTAGAGATACTCATTTGATTCTACTCGAATTCGATAGTTACCCTTAGCAAAGGGAAGCCAATTTTTCCCTTTTCAAGGTAATGACAAATGTAAGGGAAAACTACCCGGACTTCATTTAGTCGACAATCATGTGTAATTGGCATACAAAAACTAGGTGATTAGCATAGGGTTAATATGATTAATACCACATAAAACTTTTCTTTAGAACATTTATTTTCTTTTAACGACTCATAAATTAGATAAGTTCTTTATAAGTTGTTCTTTTTTTTTTTTTTTTTTTTCGAAAAAAACGACTTTCAAAATCGGAGTGGGATTATACCAGACTATTAGCCATGATATGTCGATATCATTACCAAAACTTCTGTGAGTTACAACATAGCATTGTGTGTGTATTTGCGTACAAAAGACCAAGAGATAGTGGTAGATTGTCTATGTTGTGACAATTGATACTATCTTCTGGTTGTTAGCAATTGTTAATCTCCAGAGTAGATTTTTGTTGCCTTGCACTTCCATCCTGCTTTGAATCACTTTCAAAAAACTGCTTTTGCTATGATCTAATGACCCCTGCGCTTTGTCTGCCTCTTTGGAACTGCAACCATAACTCCTCTAATAGTGTCTCATCTCCCTTGGTATGCTTATGCCTGAGTGGTTTGCCACAGCTTATATGTCTCAGCATTGAAATTAATCAGTGCATCACTTTTACAGAGGTTACATTCGTTCCTTCATACCTCATCTCATTCCTTCCTTTTCATAGCTCTCATATAGCGAATATCCCCTACCAAACCTCGGATCGATGAAATTCGCCATCGTTGAAGAAGGATGTCGTCATTTTCTGATTGTTGAAAAGGCATATGAAACATATCAAATGCCCTTTTCCAAACTTCCTTTGCTAGGTGCCCATCATTAAGTATGTGATTAATGGTCTCCTACTTGGGCATCTTCCTATCATCCTCAGCTCATGAATCTCCACAAATAGACTTAGATGCCAAGCTGATTCCCTTTTTCTGTAGTTCCGTCTCACCATTAATTTTTCCTTGGATTACGAGCCATACGTAGAACGAGACTTTGATAGGGATTGCCGATGCCATAGGAATGAGTAACTCCATCCCCTGTTTGTCTTTGTCTTATTTATCAGAGATACTAAACCCACATCGAAGTTTAGATAAAAAAAATACAACCATATAAATAGATTATGAGCCTCTCCTTCCATTATCAATTGATATTAGGACTAAACCTTATATTTTTAAATGATATTAGAGCCAGACCTATATATGTAACGTGCACGTCACCCGATTATTAGTTCGCGCAAACACTACGGAAAAATAATATTTTATACGACGGATGTAATCTGTCTCCATTATAATTATTTAGTGACGGAATTCATCTCTAAATAGTTTTCCAAAAAAACCAAAAAACGGATTTCTTTTTACGACGGATAAGTCATCGTCCGTCGCTACACTTAATAAACTTAGCGACAGTTCCATCGCTAACATTACAAAAATTACTGCAATAAATTAATAATATTTAAAATGAATATTATAGCGACGGAATCAGTCTCTAAATTTTTTCCATAAAGTTTTCATTAATCAAAAAATAAATCAAGTAAATATTTTGTGATGGAATCCGTCTCCAAAAGGTACCAATTTTTTTACTCAAAAACCACCATTTACCAAATAAATAAATTAATTAATCAAACCGATAATAGTGACGACATCTGTTGTAACATCATTATTTTATTTTATAAAAAAATATTAGAGACGGATTCCGTCGCTAAGTTATATTTTTTTCTCCATTAAAATGCATTTTTTTTTAATATTCATACATACATACTTATCATACATGACAATAGATATATATAACATGCTTACACCAAAATACATAAATTGGTATAGATAAAACTTGATAGTTTTAAAACTTACATTTTACTAAAATTAGGGTTTATTACATTACAAACTATGTTTAAATAATAATAATATGTAAAATTTAATAAATTAATATCAAAACTATAGTTCAAGAGATTCATATAATATTATGATGGTTTCGAACTCAAAACTACATGTGAACTAGTGAAAAGGAGAAAATAGGGTTAGGTTGTAGGGTTTGATGGTTATGGTAGCGACGGATCGTAGCTACATGTGTCATTCCAACACTTGGCAAAAAAAACTTTTTTGGATTTTATACATTAGCAACGGATTCCTTCTCTAATATTTTAACCAAGTTTTATAAATTGATTTTTTATTTTTAAATATAAGACAGAATATTTTTTATATCTAAATCGATACTAATGACAAAATCTGTAGTAAAATCATTATTTTTTATTTAAAAAAAATATTAGAGACGAATTCGTCACTAAGTTATTTTTTTCTCCATTAAAATGCGTTTGTAATGTTCATGCATAGATACTTATCATATATGATGATAGATATAACATGCTCACACCAAAATAGATAAAGATTTTAGATTTAAAACTTGTATTTTATTAAAATTAGAGTTGATTACATTAGAAGTTATGTAAATATTAATAATATGTAAATCAATATCGAAACTATAGTTTGAAGAGATTCATGTAATATTTTGAACTCAAAATTACATTTGAACTAGTGAAAAAGGAGAAAATTGTGTTTAGGGTTTGGTTTTAGGGTTAACAACGGGAAAGTCACTCCAATAAGCACTTTTCAGAGATCAACATTCCTTGATCAATCTTTTTAGTATGGACCAACTCCCGATCGTGATATCGTTACATTACAGGTTCTCTCTTTTGGACTGAGAAATAGTTGGCAAGCAGGTTCAACTGGGTTCTGTTTCACTAACATTCCAGCCGTAACATTCAAGATGTTGCTTTGTAAGATTTCCAGACCCATCTAATGAACCCAGATTCCATTCTGTTCCTTAAGTGTATAATAATAGTAAACTTAGGCTTTCAGCAACACATCTACATCCGAATCCGTGACTTGAGAAGAAGGCCTTTCGAGCAAAACTACTATCACCTAGAACTGCAACTGTTTTGCTCATTCAACAAAAAGTAGACCGGATTCCGGCTCCTGTTGTCGCCCCTTTGGTTCTGCTAGCGGCGGTATGACTTCGACTTGTTCTGGATTGGATCCACTCCTAGATGTGGTGACAACCTCCCCTCATTCATTTTTTTAAATACCAATGCGCTTTAAAAACAAAAGAAATTAACCTATTGCAAATATTACTTCTGACGTATCCGCCCCTCGTCATCTTAGCCTTTCAACAGTGCAGTTCCTTCTTAACCTCGCCATCTACGACCCTTAACTTCCGCACCTATCAACCAGGAGTTTAATCATCTTTTCCAGTAATCCGTATTCGAAGTCTTCATGTCAGATCCGCCCTTTGGTTCTTTGAAAGAAATGGCCCTTTTGGTGACTTAAGGTTCGCGTGGTTCCGCTATGATGCGCTTGGTTTAGCGATTGCTTTTTGCAATCTATGTGATATATAAGGCTTTACTCTTTTCCGTTGTTATATGTGTCATTCCAACACTTGGTAACAATTTTGCTGGATTTTTCTGAATGAATCGAGTATGATTTTTTTTTTTTTTTTATTCTTGTAAAGTGTTTATATTAAAACTGATGTTGTACGATGAATTGATTCTTAGTGAGAAACAATTTTTCAAATGAGTCGGTTCTTACACTTTTCAGTTTCAGGTTTCCTTATAGATTTCTAAGTGATCAAACAGAAAACAAACAAAAAAAACAATATAAATTACAAGTGACATCAGATTTATAGGGAGTTACGTCCACTCTATCCACACAACAATTACACTATATAAAAGCATTTTTATAAGTACTCCCTTGCTCTCTTGCTCACAGTTCATTGAGATTTCAACTGTAGTTTCTCTATCTTAGGGCACTACAACACGATCGTCTACGTCCTAGACTAGACAATCCTTACAATCTACACCCTAAGAGCTTGACTCAAAAATACTTACAGACCCTTAGTCTCGGTTAGTAATCAATCACAGCTCCAAAAGCGTGATCAATGTTGAACAACTCGATCATACAACTCGATTACCTTTGGACATGCAAAGCTTGACATCAAGATCAGTCCCCTTTTCCCTGCTCGACCCCTCGGATATACATAGATGATCAGGTATACATTGAGGATGAGGATGGAGCGTGATAAGTTTAGAAAATATGAAAACAGTTATGAACAAGGAGCACCACTAAAGGTTAGAATTTATCTGATTATCTCATTTATAAAACCAGAATTCAAACCCTTTTCGAATTGAAGTTGTAAACCTTTTTTTCAAAAACAATCAACTTGCTTAATCTCCGTAGATTTTATGTGATTCGGTGATCAACAAACGTTTCTAGTGTTAGTTACTTAATTAACTTGGTTGCAAAAAACCAAGGGGGGAGTGGACAAACGTCAAAGACATGAGAAAATCAGTCGAAACACATTTTTACCATGTTTCCTAAATAAAAAAAGAAACGGTTACATGAACAAGAGACGACTTTTCCATGACTTAAGAGGCGATTTTTTGAAAAACATTTTGAATAATCATTTTGAATCTAAGTGGTCAATAATCCAAATTGTAAGACAACGATGTCGTATCTTACTCTCCTTATACAAGTATCTAGATCTCTATTCTGCATCCACTAGATCTTGTTCTTCATACAAGTTGCATAGTTTGATCCACGAGTATCTTCACTTGAATTTTGCACTTCAATCTTTATATCAAAATCCAATGTATGATCTTCAAATTGATTTTCAGCAGTAGAAATAATCTTCAGATTGATCTATGCTTGATCAAAAACTCCATAGGCTCCTTCAAGCTTTAAATTTAAATGTGCACTTATATACACAAAAACTCGAGGCATTATTAGTGCACACTTTTTTGTTATCATTAAAATACATGAGGACACACAAAGTGTTGTTGTGTGCAAAGTATATATGCAATATAATCACGAGTGCACGACATTGCAATCAAGTAATAGAGTGATGAGTAGAGTATTGAAGATTGGTACTAAAAATCGATAAATCAATGTCAAAATAATCTAATAAGTTTGATTGATAAAGTTTCAATGTAGATTTAATTAAATGTAAGGTAATATGACATATGAAATGGATTGTGATATAAATTTATGAACTAAATTCTAGAGCAATAAACCTTGCTTTACCATCTTCTAATGGTGTGTATTAAGTTTGATAACCACAAGCTGCTTACGAATTTTCTAAACTAATCAAAGTTCTCGTTCGAGCAATAAAGACTTCTCCAATTAGTACACCGTAGCCTTTCGAAATCGGGTGCTCCCTAATGAAAATCCTTAAGTACAAGAATTCAGAGAGCAGAAATTAATCGTATTTATATTTCTATCTCATACAATTAACAGAATTCATTATCAAAGTTTAGTACTTTCCTCTCGGGCTTACACCAAACCATGAAATCATGAAAATTGATAACCAATCAACAATCAAGCATTAAGATCGATAAGAAATTCACAACTTGCATGAACGAAAATCAAAACTTTATCAACCAAAACTAACAATAAATCTAGGGTTCAACAAGTTTAGCCTTACTAACAGTAAACATAAATAATGAATTGAGACGTTTCATCGAAGATTACAATGACGACTAGATTAAAAATAAAGAAAAAAAACTCATTAATGATCGATTTGGATAGAACTCAATCTCCACTCGTTCTTCTCTTCGTTTTCAACTCCACGATCGTTTATTTCTCTTCTCGGCATCTCTCTTGTTGTTTTTTTATGTTGTGCATCTCTCCTGTTACCTTGGCAAATTTACCCTCCTTTTAATCTCTCTAAACAATAAATACTTTTAGGAGGTTGAGTTGGAACAAATCTGACCCTTCGAACGCTTGAAATTTAAATTCCAAAACCATGATCTCAATGATCAAACCATGGTTTCAACTTTAAGTGAAAAATCGTCAAATTTGCTAAAAATTTGATGTGCGGTTCCACTTCATGTGACCATGATTTTTATGCTCTTAATTGCTTCTTTTCTTGAGTTTTCACTCCAATCTATGTATTTATTCAACAACCTAGCAAAACAACCAATAACAAACATAAATTGATCAAAACATATAAGAAATTAACAAAAATTAAAATCGAAATATACTCATATCAAGATATAAATATCACTCAACATGTGCCAATTGATAATCTAACGATTGATATTTAACCATATTCATGATTGATCAAGATTAAAACATTATTATTTAATTTCAACTCTCCATCTATATTATTTGAATCTTAGCCGTTATTTTATTCTTGATACACACTATGTCTAGATAAACCTCTTTTTTTTTCTCCCAACTAAAAAGAAGCTAAACATGGACAAGTGTCATGTTTCAGGATCAAGGTCAAACTCCACAACTAAATCTCATGTTAAACTGTGAATAGTCAAGATCTTAACCACCTAAATCAAATCACCAAGAAACCAGTGATCTCCTTGTTTACCGAAAGGAAAGAAAACAGAGATGCATCAAAGACAACGAGGGAATAACAATGGCAAGTATTGTAGCAGGCAGAAAGTTGCCCAAATGGCAACTGGGATTCTTGGAATCTGCGTCATCGGCTACATTGCCGGACCGCCTCTTTATTGGCACTGGGCCGAGGTGGTGACCGCCCTTGGCCGCTCAACCCTCTCCTCGTGTTCTCCTTGTGGATGTGATTGCTTGACTCAGCCTCTTCTCTCTATTCCTGAAGGTATCGGTCTTGATTATTTCAGGTTGTGATCTGTATCATATAACACGCCAAGAAATGAACTATTCATAGGAAAAATGATCTCACGTCATGTTTGAGAAACATATTAAGTAGGAATCATTAGTCGCATTATAATGTTGCATGATCTGAACTGTGATTTCGCGAAAAGATAAAGTTGTTTTAGCCACCCAGATCCAACTTGTCGTTTTAGCTCAGGTCATAATTTTGATAATTCTTTCTGTGACGTTCATGCAGGACTGGACTTCTCTTTTGCTGGTTAGTATTTATGTTTCTTTCACGCTCTATTAACTTGCACATTGAAAAAAGAATTCTGTAATAAATCATGACACCCTCGTCTGCAAAATGTGTTCAGCGACCGGGAAATGTTTCATCGACATCAAACTCACATTCAATATTTCTCATGAATCATAATTTTATCTCAAGATTGTATGAGGGGAGACAACGAGACAGACAAAGAAGTGCAGAAGCTCGATAAAGAACTTCTAGTTGAAGAGCTGAAGCAAAGAGAACCAGAGGCAGAAAAGAGCCAACGGGAGGCTGATGTAGCTCTGCTAGAAGCTAAGAAATCAGCTTCACAGTATCAAAAGGAGGCGGAGAAGTGCAACTCCGGGATGGAGACGTGCGAGGATGCAAGGGAGAAGGCAGAGGCAGCGCTTGAGGACCAGAGGAAGGTCACTGTTATGTGGGAGCATAGGGCTCGTCAGAAGGGATGGAAAGAAGAGCATGCCAACACCAGATCGCAACTTTAAGTTATTGTCTGTTGATTTTGGTGATCGAGCATGACATTTTAAAAGATGTATTAGCGATCTACAAGTGCTCGGTCATGACCATTTGTCGATTTCTATGTTCCAGTTACTGTGGGCAGATTTGGTGATCGGGCATGACGTCTCAAAAGATGTATTAGTAATCTACAACTGCTCGGTTATTACCAGTAGCGATTTCTATGTCATGATCTTAAATCATTTGATTTCCATTGCAATGACGTAATCCTGGCATCGACATCCAAACATTTTTCTGATAGGGTGGTTTAACCCCACTCCTGGAATCAGATTGTACATCAATCGTTAAACAACTCTGTTTTTCACTTTTAATTTCCTCTTGATATGGAATTGAAAGTAGATCGTGACACCATCGACAGGAAACATCTCAATGGCATACATTGCCCCGGTGATTGCTACTAGCTCTGCTGCACAAATACCAGGTGACACAGTGACTGGCTTAACACTGGTCACGAAGAATATGCTGAAATCAGCTTTCATGAAGCACATAACTATTTCCAAAATTTGAAAGTTTGTATACATGTAAAGAAGTCTTTAAACCTATAATCAAACTAAGAAAGAACAAAGGCAATTATAGCTGTTCGATTATCGAAAATTTTGGTACCTAATACTATGCATTATCCTGTCCTTCGGTGCTTGTATCTTCCTGAAAGATGATCAGTTGTATGTATAAAAGCCCTCATGTCGACCCGGTAGCTTCTGACAATAAAGATTGTCTGCTCTCAAGGCGCTTGCCTTATGATCTAACTTATCATGTCAAAGCGTTAGAAGTCATGGTTGATCAGGCAATCACTGTTGAGTATCGGCCACTGTGACACCGCCATTATGAGCGACCAGTCCATCACTCAAAAGGCGCATTGCTGCACCTTGGGAGAATTTTCTAGCGAAAAGGAAGCAAGGAACGGGTGTGGAGTTGGTCCGGCACCACTCTGTTCTATACTCCGTCTCATAAAACACATGGTTGATGGCCTGTTGAGTAGAGGGAAAGAAAAGACAAAGTGAGGAACAACTTAAATGAACAAGGAAAGAATAGAATATGCATCTACACTCCAAGAACGATTTGGTATTATTAGAAAAGAAAAGAGAAAGTAAAGAAGAAGAAAAAAAGGGAAAATAATTAGATACTACGGGCTTGTTACACTGTACAAGATGGAGAGACAGGATTGTCAATGTAGATGATCTGAATAAGTTCTTAGGGCTACAAGAAGATAACAAGTTACTATTCAACTCAAAAAAATCAATTGCTATGACAATCATACAGTTATCCAGGGTGAGAAAGAGGTGAGTGTCATAATCAAGCAAAGAAGAATAAATCTGTGAATGGCACAACAATACCTTTATTTTCTTAATCCTTCCAGGATTTGCAGCTGCGTAGCTGAAGGTAACTGGATGCCAGCTTTTCCTTTCCATCTTTGTACCGGACTCGTTCCAGAGAGTGTACGTCACCGTTCTTCGCTCGAGTTCCTTTTCATGGCCTCTCATCTAATCAACATGAAGAGAAAGAAAAAATTCCTGATTCCCCTAATTTGTAGTCTTCTCAGGCTTGCGTAGTGTTCACTGGAAATGTGACCAAGTGGCCTAACCCTTTTGCATATAAGGAGAATCAAAGAAATAGAAAAAGAATCAAAGGATTCTACTCACTGCAAGCAATGTCTGCACATAATGTTCATCTGGAATGCAATTGTGCTGCTTCTGAAGTTTCTGCAGGTTGTTGTGACGTCATCATTAGTAGGACATAGCCAGACTAGCATTTATATAGAATCTAAAAATGAGGAGTGGCGGTGTCGAAAAAAAGGTGCCAGGAGATCTCAAGCAGTTCAGTTACGAGAGGTAAAATCTTTTGCATTGTATCTGCTTTACTCGAAAAGCTTTCGCACAAATCAACAGAAACTAACATAAAAGCATAAGGTTGATCATTGAAGAGTAAAGCTAACTTCAGCTCAGAAGATCTCTATTCACAGAATCAAATCAGGACAAGGATGAAATCCAGGTAAGGTGAGAGCTAAGTAACTAGAGAAGGATCAGTGCTGTAGTGCGGGGTTAAAAAAGAAAGAAAAAAGAGACATTGGTCACTTACAATATTCTGTTTCCCAAGGCTCTCATCCACTGGCGGACGCCGCTGCACAGATTGCAATAAAAAAAATTAGTAGAAATTTGTTGAAAGCAGATGAGATCACATCACCAGAAATCCACCCCAGTGAGAACCATCAGATACCGTGGAAAGCATAAAAACATTTTTATACACAACATCACACAGAATTCAGTTAATCAAGATATATTAAGCGAAGTCAAAAGGTAAAAACAGGCCACATAATATTAGACTGATCATCAAGAAAAAGCAACCAGACTGGAACAAATGAACTATGTAAGATAAAATTCACTTGGAAGTGTTGTCATATAATCTCTGGCCACCTGAAGAGCAGAGCATGACAAAACACACAAACCCCACTTAGCAGATTGCATTTCATCTACCTTGCAATACCTCTGAAAGACAGGAAGGATAGCCTCATCATCAACCACCACTTCCGCATGTTTACGAACTAGAGTGATCCACTACAATAAAGAGATCAGGTTCAGTTGAGGAACATGGGCCGCACAACCAAGAGACATAAAAAGAAAATACATATCAAACAAGATGCCACATTTCACCGCACCATAGATAAGCGCATGAACACGATACTACAAAGAAATTGGATAATTCTGTGACTTCCCGCCCAGTGCTTTCTACCACCCTCTCCCTCTCCCTTTCCATTTTATTTTCTAATCAAATTTCAGGAAACTCTTCAAAACCTTGACCGTGATCTTAATCTTCATCCCTCCATTACCTCACAAGAAAAAATCATCACCAGTCCTCACCCATCACTAATCACTCAACCCCGATAGATGGAACTTCGGCTTTGTAACTCCATAAAGCACAATTCTGGAGCAGGGCTTTTGGATGTGCAATAATCGGGGATTCAAGATTTTGTTTAACATGTTGACAACGTGGGAAGTGATAGCTCCAAGTCAAAACTAGATAAAGGGTGAAAATGGACAGTAAATAACAAGCATCTTTTATCGTGTACCATAGTTAATATGGTACGATACACGATACATATCATACGATACGATACACAAGGCGACTGATACGTGTCTATAGGTTGTATCGAATTTGAACCCGCATCAGTAGTGTATCAGGCGTATCGATGCATATCGTGCGTATAAGAAAAGGAAATCGACAAATCCAAGACACAATGTCATACATCCAATGCTAATAGTGAGAGTGGGGTATTTTGATCCAAAAAAATGTGAAAGAAATGCCTTGAAAATATCAAAATTGATCTTGACGATAGCAATGCCCCAAGAAAATCCGTGTTAAAATAAAATTTAAAAAGAACAAAAACAGAGAACTATAATGTAACCAAAGAAAATAACCATTGTTTTCGTTGACAAGATGTGAAAAAATGCATAGAGAGCCCAAAGTTAATGCCTCTTTGCTGTTCAATTAAGCCAATATCATGCTTCATTCCAAGAAATGATGTTGTTACTTAGCAAAACGTTTTGAAGAATGAGTTAAAACATTTGAATTTCTTAACATAAAATCACTTATTATATATTTTTGGTATTATTATTAGAGGCTAACCGCATCTTACAATACGATACTCGATACTCAATATACAAAAATAGGACTGCGATATATGATACGTCATCTCGACTTTACAACTATGGCGTGTACAAGTTTGTTCTATGGATTATGGTCCTAAAGAGCAGAAGGCATCTGCAAATTGGGGCCAGCTACCATGCCTTGTCACTCAAGGAACTTGTTGGTTATCAGCACTTCAATAACTTCAGGTGAAAGTGAAACTAAAGGTCCCTAGGCTTTTATAGAATCCTTTATCTGTATAGGGACGATAATCCTGCAAAAGCTCAAGCTTCAGATAAGCAGCTAAATTGAACAGGAGAGTAAAGACGGGATTCCGAATCTAGGGAGTCAAAAATCTCTTCTTTTTTCCTCTCGCATGTTCAGTTGTAACCAATCCAATGTGATGGATACATTAGAAAATTGCTACTGCAAAACTAGCATTATATCTGGGTTCATGGCCAAGACTGATGTTCAAGACCAACCTAAAAGGACTAACAGGGTTCATGTAGCAGAAGAAATTCTATGTCTCACTATTGAGGATTCACTACCCATCATTGTGTATATTCAAGAAAGCAATCTCCTCGTTCTTGAATCATACAGATAATCCATGAAATAAATAGTGTGAAATGCAATTACCTGGGATCCTTTTCTCCATTTATACTTTGGTATATAAGGTGGCATCCTGGGGTGGTAGCGTTCATCTTTTGGATCAAGAAAACTGAAATGGAAAGATGGAACATGTTAAATATAAAAAGTAGCAATTTTCTATCTATCTAAAATCTAGATCCCAAGAACCGACAGTAACACAAAAACTTGCAACTTTATGTAACAAATCATGTCAAAAACAGCTTACTACCAGAAAAAGCAAGGAAGGGTGAAGCCATCAATTCACCTGTCCACAAAACTCCTTTGGGATGCCATAATATATTTGTATATGTAGCTAAAATTGTATAATGGGACACAACTGCAAACAGAACCCTGAGTTAGATATTCAAGATGAAAAGGTTGATAATAATCTGTTCGAGAAGAAAAGGGAAAAAATGAAACCAGAAAAATAACACGAATGATTGTCTTTCCACTAAGCTATACGCCTACAACTATTTCCAAATGATCCAAATCACAATGCAAAATGAGACATCTCATGTAAAAATTTTAACGGAAAACAATCTCATCTAGAAAGCAAGAGCGCAATACCTATCTGAAAGAAGAACAAATCTCTGATTTGCTGGATCCTCAAGCGCAGCATCCAGCAATAACCGCTCCGCCTCAATCATGCTTGACTCTCCCCATCCGACCTAACCAGAGAAGATAAATGATAAACATAAAAGCACAAACATTGATGTCTTCACAAAGTGGGACACACATATTGGTACAATGATTCAACAACAGGGAAAAAAGTGAATAACCTGAATGCTACTGCTCAAGTGTCTACCATAGAACACTGGCGACTTGGTTGTTGATGGACCAAAAACAAAACCTGGCTGTGAGTGTATGTATATCGAATAATTTGCTGCATCCACCCCCTGCAAATTTCCATAACCACAACTGGATTATTTCCATTAAAAAGCTCACCCAACCGAATTTCCAGATCATCGTTTTGGAGTTCATCAATGAATAAAAATAACCGCCAATTTCAGTTCCTGTATATTGACTTCTTGAACATATCCAAGATACATGGACTTTCAATAAAAGTACACTGAAATCATAAACTACATTCAATTAATCCATCAGAAAGCATTGGTCCATATCGAGTAATCAAATACTACTACAAGCTAAAACCTAGGGCACAATAATAAGGAATTAGGATTATCATTTGCATCTGCTAAGATAAAATTAACAACATAGGCCTACAATTGTACGATTGAGCCTTTGGCATAGTTGGTTCCTCCACATTCACAGCTCCAACTCTTACAACGTCATTTATTTTGTTGACACTTGGAATATAGTACACCCCGTATTGTCCATGCTTCACGCCTATGGAGAACTTTCACGTGGAATGGTATATATCAAAAGATACAATTATCATTGCCAACCCCCCTTAATAACATTAACTATTCAAAGAATCTTTTTTCCCTTAACAATCGCATAGCTTGTAATGGGACTAGGATCTTCTTCTGTAGAATCACGACAGCATATGTCTTGTGCATCATGTTAGTTGTTAGCTCAACTCTTGGGTATCTATATTCTAGATACTTTTTTCCTATGGCATGGATGAACATCAATGGCCAGGATGAGAGACAGCACCTCTGCTACAATCATCCAACGACAGAGGATTCAGAATCCTAGTAAAGCCTATCAGGTTGGGTGCAGTTTCTTAGGCTTTAAAGTATACTGCAAGATTAAGGTTATTCTCAACTCAACTATCAAGTAATCAACCCGGAAAAAAAAAACTAGAAATTTCGATCTCAAAAAAAAAAAAAAAAAGATAAATGCTACGGACAGCTACTCCACCCGTCACTTTTGAGTAATGTCCCTTTGATCCATTGATTTGGGGAAGTCATCAGCAAATCGCATGGGTCCCATGAAAAATCAATAGACCAGAGGGAGAGTTTTCAAACGACTACACAAAAATGTATGTCGCAGACATTTTTCCATCAGAACAATTCTAAATCCAAAACCTCAAATCAATCCATCGCCAAACCCAAACAAACAAACACCCCAAACCTCGAAGAAGCTACCCCAGAGGAAATCGAGAGGCAGATCGCGCCGAACAAGAAACAAGAACGCGATCTTCCCAACCCCAACCCACTCCTCCCCTCCTCCTCTCTTCCTCCTCACTCCAACCCCAAACCTCAACGACTCCGAATGCAATTTCCACATCGTGATGACACAGATCAACACCGAGAACACCACCACCACCGCGAATCCCACCCACACCGCCTGCCTCGCCGTCACCACAGGGCCCTGCCTCTTCGTCATCATATTCCAGGCTTTGATTCCTGCCATTGACGGAAGAAATCAGAGAAATGGAAGATTGAAAGGGGAAGATAGAGAGAGAAAGGGGTTTGCTTTGAGAAAGGGGTTTACATTGAGGAGGTGGTGGTTGAATGGTGAGGAGTGCATAGGCAGTCACTTGAATGATGACGACTATTGCTGCGGGAAGCTGATTTGATGCGTTTCCATTTTGGAGGAGGAGAGAGAGAAAGAGGGAATGTTTTGGGTGTTTTGGGAAATATGGGAGTCGTTTTTATGTTTTTGAAGCATTTGGGAGAGAAAGGGGGTTGGTATGTTTGAGGTCCCTAGGTAGATATATGAGTCGTGAAGATGTTTATGATACGGAACGGTTTATTATTTTCTTTTTTTAATAAAAATTATAATATTTATTTATTTGAATTTTTTATAAAAATTATGATTTTTTTAATTTGATAAAAAATAATATCAATTTAATTATATTGTATTCAACCATACAATAAATTTAATATCATTCAATATAAATTTAATAAACATAAATTTTCGATTCGGATTAAAATATAATAATTTCGTTCAAAATATTGAACTTATTTTTATGCTATGTATTAAGGGATATGGATCCTCGATTCTTGAGTGGATGCAGTTGTGTGGTGGTAATTTTTGGGGCATTGGAAGATCCCATCGCCCAAAAAAATCCAAAGGAAATAATATAAAATTAATATTAAAAATAAACCTAACAAAATTAAAAGTCAAAATATTAGCCATACAAACCATAAAAAAAATCACAAAAAAACCCTAAACCAAAAATAACCCCCAAAACATCAAAATAAACACTTTGAACCCCACAAATAGACATTAAAACACCAAAATAAACCTTAAACCCCAACACTAAACCAAAAACATAAACCCTAACCCTAAAAAATAAACCCTAAAAATACAAAATAACCTCTAAAACCCTAGACCCTAAACTAAAAATATAAATCTTTATTTAAAAGTAAACCCTAAAAAAACCTAGAACACAAAAAACAAAAAACCTAAACACACAAAAAGTAAACCCGGAATACCCAAAAAAAACCTAAAAACCCTAAACCCTAAACCTTAAATCAAAAATATAAATCTTTATTTAAAAACTAAACCCTAAAAATAAACCTAAAAGCACACACAAAAAAGGAGATAAGGGACTGCACACGTGCTGTCGTGGATCCCAATTCATATATCAAGAGTATAATTTTTTTTCATTTTATCATTATCGTTCATTGGCATGATTGACCGAAAGGAGCCTGATCATCTCGGTACATATATTGATTTTATGTATGGAATTACCACAAACCTACAATCAGTTAGATGATTTTTATATGACCCGTCATATGTGCGGTTGTTAATGAATGTCTTGATTTGGAATCCCTGCCCATTGATTGTTGAAGCACGTATGCTCCAGTTATAATATGCCTTGGAATGTGAACTAGATTCCATAGTAGATTGTGGTTGTGAATCACCAAACAGGAGCCCTCCTATAGCTCTTTGACCTCAACTTATCAAAATGAGGATTTGCACAAATTACTGTGATTGTCTTACTGTCATTCTTCAGACAGTGAATATCATACCCACTAGCAATATTCCAGTTAACCAATGTTTACCAAGACCTAAACATTATGCCCACCTTAAGCAAAGGATTTTTCATATCTCTTTCATTAAACCATTTCACTTTCTGTTTGTGATTCTCATCATCATCTTCATCAACTGAGATCATGGATGAATCACTATCAATATCAGAGAACCAACAATCATCATCCCTTTTCATCACCCTTATCATGTTCTGAACTCAACTCTGGTTCAACAACTTGGGCTCTTGTTTCATATCCCACCTGTGTTTCCTCCTCTTCATGCACATCCCAGTCCTCACTTAGATCATCATCATCTATCCAAGAAGGCACATCAGAATCATCACTTTGATTCCCATCTACACCAGCTCTTTCTTCGTCTTGTGACAAACCATGGTCATCACCACTTTCACCTTCTCACATCTTCTAAGAACAACAGTCTTTTAGCACATGAAGTTGGCACATTCCCTTCGGACTTATGACTTATAATGGTGTGAAAAGGAGCTCAGCATACACCTCAAATGTCTGACCAAGTCTCAAATCCGAAAAACAACTAGCTAACATTTCGTCGAAGTCCAATGGCCACAGACCTATCTCCAATGAACCTGAATATCTCATCGTAACCTAATATTTTACAACAATAGGAGACTCATCACCGGTCTTTAGAGAATAAAAATCTTGGTGATAATCATAAATGTCCAATATCGATAACCAATCCGGGTCGATAGGACAGGTTCGTTCAACCCAACCAACAACATAATGCACCTCTGGAACCCAAATGACCTTCCCACCACATCTTTGAGATTATGAACAGCAAGAAGAAAACAAAAAAACATCAAAATCAAAGTTTTGAACATGCAAGACCTTGAATTTTGTTATGTATGAAACGATAATGCATTACTTGAATCTCTTTCAGCTTAGTCCTTGATGAAATGCACGACAATGGTGCTTCGATTTTCGTTCCAGATGTTTCAATTTACACGGCGAATTTGATTTCTAATGAGATGAATAGTGATGAGGGAAGAGATGAAACGAGGGGAGTGATGAGTGGATGAGGTTTGGTATGAAATTGAGCAACATTTAGTGATATAGGTCAGATTTGGTGTGAGGGCATTCAAGGCAATTCAAGTTTACCGTTTGAGAACTAATGGTACCAAATGAAAGGAAAAACATTGCCTATTTCCAAAATACAAGTAGTTATGTGCAAATACTCACAAGTAGAGGGGGAGGGGGTTATTAAAAGCTCTTTTAACCTACTTCCAATTTTTTCTGATGAATATCAACTTTGATGAGCTCATTGAGGTTGGGTTGAGGCGATCCATACCCCATTGATGTCGTCATTGTTAGGTTCGTCGTTGAGGCACCTGTGCGTGTTACTAAATTTGGTGTGTCATCTTTTGAGGAGTTAGGCGTCTCCATGTGTCTCGCAGAAGATGTACTCCCTCTGTCGTGAATTAAATTTAACAATTCAATTTTTTGCCAATTTTTATATGAACATTGAATTAGTATTTATTTTTGTAATAATAAGATTTATTTTAATAATTAAAAAAATTAATGAAATATAATGTAACGGTTGTATGTTTTAATCAAAATAAAGGTTGCGAAATGTGTTAAGTTGTGTACATGTTGGGATGACCAAGTATGAAAAATTATAAATAATGAGAGAGTAATAATTTGGAATGGATGGGTATTTTTGTATTCTCAATCATTGTACTCCTCTAAAATCACCAAATCCCGAAGATGGTTCTCAATCCCACGATCTCCTAGCTGCAATCATTCCCACAAAGTATCGAGTTTCTATTGCTGCTCGTGATAGAGCGTTCAAGGTATTGGGTGTATTTGGTAATTAAGTTCCTATCTTCCTATTTCAAATGCAACCCAATAGAACGCACCCTTTCTAAAGGTGTATCGATGCTTATCGTTGTCTATGTCATCTAGCTTTATCTTGATCTCTTGGATTCGCCTAGCCATCCTATGGGCTTGATAGGCCTTATTGGAGCTTGAGAAAAAAAGTGTTGTCTTCGTGACTGCAATATCCAAGAAAATGTTTAAATGGTTTGATAATATTATCTATATTAACAAAATGCATCTTTTTTTTCGATAAAAAAGATTTCTTGATGACGACCCGCGTGTTGGACCCGAGTACCCGGGTCAGCCGCTGTTAGTTACAATATCAAAATTCGTTAATTTATACGCGTTTGTCGTATGTAGCCTTACCTACAATGTAAGATTCGTTGTTTGTTTAAATGAACTTCTTGATGCGTGGACCAAGCTTATCTCTTATAGATTGACTAAATCATTATTTCAAATCAATCAATCAATCGAGATTATACAAAACTATTATTTAAAAAAAACAGTTTCTTGATTCTGAAACATGGTTGGTTTCCGTACCAAGATTTCGTTAGTCTAACATTGAACAAGTTCAATATTTACACCACACATTATTTAACCTAATCAATTCACATGTATAAAGCGCACTGCATGGGATGGAATCCTTCTTTAAGTTAACCTGGACAGAAGGTTCGAGGATCACTGTGATTCAGGCACAGGGGATTGTTGTTGCATACTTCGAGGAGTTTCTATGGAGTTGAGGATTTGACGAGGTTGATCGAAGGATTGAGTTGGAATAAAATTAATGTGTTTCACTGACATCCTACGAACTAGTTCACGGTGTCAGGGAAAACAAGGATAAACATATACAATTTAACCAAGGCTTGCAGGTCTACTCAGGAAGTCCTGAAGGAAAGGAGACCTAAACCCATCTCCCACCCTCGGGCTTCCCCAGCTATAAATCCACTCCCATTAAGGATGTCCATGATGGATGGAAGGTGGTGCAGAAGAAGCCTTCATAAAAACAGGCAGAGAATGCAGTTAGCACGTCCCAAGAGCTTGTAGATAGCCGATCGTTGGTCTTGGTTGAAGACCTTTTACAGAAAAACCACTATCATATAGGGTTGAGACGACATAGAAATCAAAACAGACATAGATATAGGGACACGTATGCACTAAAGTACTTCCTCTATTTCAATTTAATTATAAGATTTGATATTTTTTATTCAACATATATTTTGAAGAGCTTCATTTGTAGTTTTATGATTCAAAAAAATTACGTCACTGACGTCAGACTAGAATACATAACTTAAATTATTATTAGTATTTCATGATAATTTTTCGAAAAATGATATTTGATTGTATTGCGATACGAGTCGAACTTCGTCTTGATAAATACACATGTCAAACTGTTGCTATTAAATTGAACCGAAAGGCAGTACACACAGTCAAACTGTTACTCCCTCGTCCTATAATTTTTGCAACAATTGATCCAGCACAAAAACTTATGTGTGCGTTGAATTTTTATGAATTTTAATGAAAAATATATATTTATATAGTGATAGTGGGATTTACTGCAGCATTTGCAAGAGAACGTAGTGGATAGGTGTACTGTATTTGAGTTTGATTGATCAAAATAAAAAAAAAGTTGTAAAAATTTTGGGAAAACCCAAATAGATAAAATATTTTTACTTATAATCACCGTAAATCTTAGAAATTTATATATATACAAAAACAATCCATATCAAATCTTCATATTTATAAAAACACTACTAAAATCATATGAAATTTTTAAAAATACTACTCGAATCATGTGGTATTTTTAAAAACACTACTCAAATCATATGATATTTTTAAAATAACTATTATCATTAGTAAAATCATTACCTTGAAGGACTTCTTTTTTCTCTCTCTTGTATAATCTATTCATCTACATAACTTTTTTATTCCTATGTATAAAGATCTATTATTTTCACATTATTTGTTGAATTTCGTCAACTTTTTGTTTCTCAAATCTTAGTTATCCTATTAAAATTCTCAAATTCGACTGCTCAAACCATAGTGTCCATTATTTTGTGTGTAAAGATGAAAATATTAGATAAGAGAAAAGAAAAAATATCAAAAATTGTTAAACTAGATAGATTCACTAACGACATTTTTTTTTTTTTGTAAATTCTTAAAACTTGAGATAATTATTTATAAAATTCAGAATAGATAAATATTACTCCTTTTTACATACTGTTGTATTTCCTTTGTCCCACATATTTTATAACATGTACGTATTTTCCACTATTATATATGTTAGAATAAATATCTCATTTTCATATCAAATCATGTCTGATCGTTCCGCAATATGTACTAAGTTGAAGTACATAACTTACGCAATCATTGATGTTTCATAATAAATTTATGAAGAACTATGTTTTATTGTCGTTATATGTGTGTCAATTTTACATCGACATATATGCCCGATCAAAATAATATAAAATGAGTAAAACAGAACGAATAATTAAATTAGAACCAAAGAAATATTATTTTGATTTTCATAAAAATAAAGTGGACTATTGGAAATATAAAAAACGGACATGCCGTCGAAGTTAATCGAAATTCATGGCGTCCTCCTCTGTCTCTCTCTCTCGTCATGCTTCCATGTCTCTTCAAAATCACGTCAATCCCTCTCGAATCACGCTCTTCACACGACCATGTAATCTCCCTTCGAGTTTTAGCGTCATCCAAGTTGGAGCCAAGAAACCCTAGCATGCAACGATTCGTCCATTGATGTTCAACAGATCAGATTTGTCGGATTGCATCTATGTGAATGTGCTGGTAAGCATTTGGCTCACAAATCGTATACATTTCATTGTTAGATTAGATATACATTTCAGTGTTGCCTTATTGATTTGACATCGAATTCAGTTCATCTCCTTTTGCTTGTAGGAAAATGTTGCTTGAATGACGCTTGTAGGAAGCTTTATGCGGCTAAAAGGTGACCACTGCGTTACTGAATGCAAATGTGAATGTGATCGTCGATGTAATCTTACGCGTAGCATTGGTTGTTGGAGACTATTTGATCAGTCGATTATATGGTCAGTTTAATAATGGATTATATTTAGGGTACGGCTAATTTCAGAGCATAAATGACTAATTCCAGAATAATTTTTCTTTTTTTGTAAGTTTATTTTATATTCTAAAACAAGAATGCTCTATAGTTAGTCTTTTTTCTCTGGATTTAATCATTCTCATATATTGACGGTAAATAGGCATTCTATGACGAAAATTTGGAATTTCGATCAGCAAAGGGAGCTGCGAAAGCTGTTTTTTCCCCTATTAACTTTCTTTGCAAAAGACGTTCGTTAACATTGTTGTAAGAAATTCATATTTATCCTTGCTTTAACTGGATTTTGTCTACTTACTTTATCCTACTGATTCTTTTGGGAGTCACCGGAATTGTTTCGTGTACTGTTCTCAGCAGTGATAGATTTTCATAATGATGAAGTCTAAATGCCAAATACTATTACTCTATCTGAGTCTAGATGTAAGATTTTGATGGAGATCTTTTATTTAACATGGTGTTACGATGTTAAATATTTCCGTATAAGAATTTAGAAACAATAGTGACAAGTAAGTCACTTTCAATCCCCCGTTTTTAGGGGATGCCTATAAAGACGAGGAAGATGTGTTAGGGTGTATGTGTGACTTATTCGGAGATTATAGCTAGAAGAAAAAAAAAAAGGAAAAAGAGAAAAAAATTGAAAAAAAAACCCAAAAACGGATTCATAATGAAAACAAATTCAAACTTGAAAAGGATTTTTCTAATTCTCGAAGAATGAGGAAAGGGGGGAGCAAGTGCTATTCGCGAACAATTAACCGATTTGGAGTTACGAACTCTTACAGATTGTTCATTGTCGGAATGAAAAGAGTTAGAGGAAGAAGGGACCATAAGAAATGAATGGGAGGATTGAAAAGTTGCAGAAGAAAAGAGTTGAATTAAAATACCATTTGTTGCAAAAAGAAAGGAAACTAATAGTGGTTCTTTGCGAGTTATGATTTTACTTTATATTTTAGCAATTTTCTTGAACCATATATAAAGAAAACCTTATTTCTAAAATTTCTATAACAAAAGATGAAATTTTATCTTTCGTTATTTTCTTATCTCTTTTTCTAATCTCATTTAATCCTCCTACGAAAGAGTTCAACCCCTTTCTTTTTTTGTTAATTATTCTTTTCTAATTTTATCTTAATTAGATTAGCTCAAATATCATTATTCAATAATAGTTCGGTTCAATAGAATAATAATATTATAGTGGGTATAGTTTAGTGATAGGCATCCTACATGGTGACAATACAGTTTTATCTAGGATACGCAGCGATTCCTAGTCCCCAAAAGCCTACAAACTCTGTATAGCCACTCCTAGAAAGTCGTTGAGATAAGGGTTCAACCATCATCTTACATAATTTCATTGTAGAAAATCCGATCTGAAAGAATCCGAACTAAAATAGGGTACAACACTTGTGAAATAAAGCTACTCTAAAGAAAATCATTAAGCCTTGCCGACGTCTGAGACAATCAGTGGCTCAAAGCTCGACCATTAGGTACTAATGGAGTAAGGGCTACCACTTCTATAGTTCTTGTTGCAATTCTTGTTGTTGCTTGTCTTATTGACATACACTTTACCTCGATGATTATACCACGAGGCCCTTAAAGCCTATATGCGACAAATAGATTTTTCTAACCATGATATGTTTGCTCTGTGCTTCTCATTTTTTCTCTGTAGACCATTCCAATATTTTACGATGTCAAACGAGAAATTCGGGCCCGGACTACTACTGTTTATCAAAAACACAAATCCCCACAAAGTCGTAAGACCATGTACGGGAGCTGACGCTTGCCTAGTGTCGTAAGGTTAAGGAAGTTGGTGACTTGATGACAGAGAAGTCGGCGGCCAAAGCCCCAGTGAACAACGGTCGTAACTATGACTATTCTAAGGTAGCGAAATTCCTTGTCGGGTAAGTTCCGATCAGCACAAAAGGCATAACGATCTGGGCATTGTCTCGGAGAGAAGCTCGATGAAATAGACATGACTTACTGCGATGTGTGATTTGATTGAAATTCTGATTTTACAGATTTGAAATGTGAAACTATTATCCCATTCAATCCAATTGGGATGCTTTGCCTATGATATTTTGAGAAGAATAAGATCAAACTCAGGGAATTATAGATGATTCAAGATTCCTAAATCAAAGGTGAATTAGTCCATGGTAGATTTCATAACAAAGAGATTTGAATTTCTCGTTTGATATTCTCCGTATATATTTTGATCTTCATTATTTTTAGCATACTCATTCTTTTCTTATTTTAGTTTGGGATTTGATAGTATAGAGAAACTCGGATCATACACCATACCATTTTATTGCTTCTCCAGTAGATATTGATGGTATTCATGGACCTGTTTCTGGATCTTTACTTTAACGAAAACAATATTATATCTGGTGCCATTATTCCTACTTCTGTGGCTATCAGTTTACACTTTTAACCAATATGGAAAACGATATCCGTTGATGAATAGTTATATATTGGTGGTCCTTATTCCATCCTATTGTCCATTGAACCCGCTCGGAATAATCCATCTTTTGTCGGATTATTTGCAATGTAATCATAAAAAGCTAATTTCTCGAGAATTTTAGACCAAGCCTATGATAAACTTTGATTTTTGGCCAGTCCAGCACTAACTCTTTAAAGCTTAAACAAGAGAAAACAAGAGAAGAGATCACGGAAACGAAATCAAGATGCAGGCTATGGTTTCGGGCAAAATATCTCAACGTAAAAAACTCTCGTCACAGAACTAACAGTTGGATCTGAAGAATCACGTGTCATGTACCTACTGACCAAATTTGAGGACAATCGGATACCGAATGGACCCCGATCTTCTCCCTTAAACCTGACTGTGCAAACCAATCTTTTTCTTTTCTTTGCTCCAAAACCTACTGCCGAACACACTACTCTTTTTGTGAGTTTTTCAAGGCTTTGCACACCTTACTCTAGCTACTAAGCATGTTTTTATACAAAAAGCAAATACACCAATAATGCAAAGGGATGAAGAAAAACATAGTCGTGTCAAACTTCTCATATTTGTGGATCCAACTCCACATTGGAGTGACCCCACACAACAAATCTTCCCCTCACGACGATGTGGAGGAAGTATCAACCATCCGTACAATCAAGTGACAAACCTCGAGTTCGTGTCTAGGAAGTGTCTTTGTAAGCATATCGGCGTCGTTATCATGTATGCAGATCTTTTCAAGAAATAATTTCTTATCTTCAAGAACATCGCACATCCAATGATATCTCGTGTAAATATGCTTTGACTTGGTATGAAAAATGGAGTTCTTATCTAGGTGAATCTTACTTTGATTGTCACAAAACAATACAAACAATCGTGCTTGAACCTAAGTTCGTGTAAGAACCGTTTCATCCATAAGATCTCTTTGCAAGCTTTCGTTGTCGTTATGTACTCTATCTATGTTGTAGAAAGCGCAACACACTTCTGCAATCTAGAGTGCCAACTCACAGCCCCCCTGAGAAAAGTAACCAAGTATCTACATCTCCTACCATGTCTGAATCTGTATAACCAACCAATGTAGACTTATCCGTTCCAAAAAAAAGAGTCTAAGTTTAAATGTATCTCGAAGAAATCTCATAATCCATTTCACTGCATTCCAATATTCTCTCCTAGGATTTTATAGAAATCGGCTGACAACACCAAGTGCGTGAGTTATGTTTGGTCTAGTGTATATCATGACGTATGTACATTAAGCTTCCAACACGAAACTCTAAACATGTCTTATTTCTCTTCATCCATAAAAAAACAAAAACAAAAACAAAAAAAACAATTGTGCATTGCTCAAAATAAAGTGTGAAGGAAGAGGATTTATCCGCATGTTTATCCGGTCTGATCATGTGCTTTTTCTTCTTCTTCTTTTTTCCTTTTTTTTTTTTTTTTTTTTTTGTTTGCTTAATGGTTTTGTGGTGCCAGCGGCAGCCAACTCCCTGTTCCAAACGCTGTGTTTTGGGAAAAAAAGCTAAATCACTTGATTTATTTCCTTCTTTGCCTCTCATCTTCTGATCCCCCTTTCATTCATTGATTTTGGTATCTCAATTCCAGCTTCTGCAATTCATTGATTTTGGGATCTAACAATTTCTTTTATCTCGATTGATTTTGGTTTCTCGATTCCAACTTCTGCACTTTGCCACTTCTTGATTTTAGATTCTGATGGTTTGAGTTGAATTTGCATAATCGTTCCAAATTCTTCATTTGAAAACAGATTTGCTTATTTTTGGGTTAGTAATTTTCGAGACTTTGGAATTGAGATCGAGATCGAAAACAAATTTTGATTTCCATATTAAAACTTTTTGGGATTTTCGGATTGGATTTTCGCCGCTTATTTTTGGAGTTCGCTATCATTCGTAGCTTCTTATCCTTCAAGAGTGTCATCGGCATCTCGTGGTTCTTCAGCAAAAAAAAAAAAAAGTGAACGATGAATTACAAGACGTGGAATTAGCATATTACATGGAGGAGAGTGTTTGAATGGTATGACAAAGAGATATCTCGACTGAGATTCGATTACTGCAATGTAGTGTGAGCTGAGACAAAAGTTTGAAGAAGCAGAGTTCTACACTTTTTGTTATAAAAAGAACATGCAGAATTATCAGATGATTGAAATCAGCTACTTTATTGTGTTCATCAAGATACAACTTGATACATTACACGGATCACTTCACCCCAATGACTCAGTCTAACTCTTTTAATGTGGGAAGAAAGTCAGCGAATTAAAACCTGTTGAGTGTCGATCTATTTTGTGATGGTGAGTCCTTCAACGAAAGCGGGATATTCGGTTGACCAAGAAAAATCCTTCGGGATTTCCTTTTGAAAAAACTTGATACATTACGCCATGTTCATCAACTTTCTAACAACTTCGGCAGGTTGCAGGCAATCATGCTTGAATTACAACTTGATAGTACAGAAGCAAGTTTACATTGGGTCAAAGAACAACCAAAACATAACTCCATCGACTACAAAAATAGTGCAGCAGCAGTGAGTAAAACAGCTTCAGCTCATGATAACATTATCTATCATCACTGAGTACATCGCTTTCCACAGCTTGGGCGCTAGTCGATGGCCTTGAGATACCGTTTGCTAACTCGGCCTAAATGCATCAAAATGAACATTAGTTTTGACATTAACAAACCAGAACAGTTTGTAAGACGTTAAAAATAGTGAAACTGCATGAGCATATAACAAAACTTATCTTCTGAACTGCACATCCAGTAACGTAATGACCTAAATTGAAACAATTAGAGCATCTTCTTCACTTTGGCACCTTAGTAGAAACTTCTAACCCGTACTTAATCCTTGTAGCGGTCTTTGGACGACCTTTACGCCGAGGTGGATTTCCTGGATCACGTAATGAAACAGGCGTGCTCTCCAGTAGTGTCAACCCAACAAATGAGTATGCTTGACTTTCAATACCTATTGCATCATGCGGCATCACATTATTTCTTGTACTTTCCTCAAGCTCTCGTGCGTCAAAAGTTCTTGCTATCATCTCAATTGTAGAAAGAGAAGCTTTAGCACCCTCTTGATAGATGTTGGCTGGCCTGAGGCCCTCTTTTCTCATGATATCAACAAGATTTCGACTTGTAGAACTTAAGTGAAATTGCTTATGAGATCGATGCTTCACCTTCTTTGATGGCATTTGGATTAAGGGATGATTATGAACATCATTGACTGATCAACCTCCCAAACTCCATCTTTGGACAAACTTATACGCAACTTTGCAAGACAGTCAGTCCGGATCTCCCTCCGTCGATAACATACTTGTACTCGTCTTTTGTCCTTATCTTTGTGTCCTTCCTTCTTGCATACGAACTGCTTCTGCTATATCTCTCCATTTCTCTTATGATGATAATCATTGCGAACACCAAAACCCTTGGACAAAGCATAATCATATAGAGCCTATAAGTATCGTCGAGCGAGGAAAATAGTTTACCAAGTATCACACCATTATACCCATCCTCTTCATCTACATCATCCATATTAACACCCTCTGCACCACCAACAACATCAACATCTTCTGGATCAGCATCATCTGCATCTGTATCATTCTCATCTAACTCATCATCAACATCAAAAGCAATAACGTCATTCTTCTTGAGTAGCGGATCTGCATTGAAAGCAATATCATAAGCCATAAGAATATCTGAAATTTGATAACTCGGAATCAATCTGAGGGTTCCTATCACGAAGGATGCGGAATCAACACTAACTATCACAATAAGGGCATAAGACTTAACAACCTCATGATGATTTGATTTCACTGGGAGAAAGAGAAGAAGAATTTTTTGGAGATGATTCAAGAAATCGATTAAGATAACAAACCTTTTGGATTTCGATCAGTTCCTTTGTATTTATACTTCGGATCTTTGTATTTATACTTCGGATCTTCCTTCTACCCTTTGTCTAAGCGTATTTGCAATATCCGCAAACTAATCTAAATCTATGTCATCACACAGTCTTTGTTACGGTCTGAAATGGTGAAGATGAATAAAATTGAAGAAGATGAATGGGATCAGAAATCAGATAAGAGAGAGAAGAGGGGTAGAGGAAAAAATAGGGAGAAAGACAATAATTCATTCACTGCTAATCATCATACACCATTGGGCATAGTCCAGCTCGACATAGACTGCCACCTCCTACCCGCCAGCTAGCTAGATAACGGTCGTGTGACCAGAAAAAAGGAAAATTCTTTATTTTAAAATTATAACGTCTATCAGTCCCTTCCCGCCCAAATCGCATTCTTGTCCTCAAGAATCAAATTCAGTCCCATGCTGTAAAAGTTGGATAGCGATGTTTCATCACATTCAGATCTTTCCAAGTGGTTTTTGTTGGGGTATTGATCGAGATTTCAAACGCACACACGCAATTGCAAAACAGTAAAACGAAACAATGAACACAGAAATTTAACGTGGTTCAGTCAATTTGACCTAATCCACGGCCGCACCAGCACAAGGAAATTCACTCACATATAATTAAGGTTTATAATTACAGGGTATTTATAACCAAACATCCAACTTGGGAAAAAAAAACCTATCACCCAACTTGGACCAAAAACTCATTCAACAGCGAAGCCCAAATCAGACTCCACAACTCAACAGCTTCCTCCTCAGAACCTTCCCTTCCACTTAAGGAGTACATCAACCCCAGCAGACTGTCTTCTTTTTGTCAACCTTCGAGTCAGGATTGCCTCAGGTTCTAGCAACTGAGCTTCGTTCATCACATAAGAGGGAAGAGTGACACTGGCTTGACCCTCTTTCACAGATCTTTTCAAGAGTGATACATGGAATATGTCATGGATCTTGACCTCTTTTGGTAAGGCCAACTTGAGGCTACGTTGTCCACCCTTGCAACAATCTAGAATGAACCATTACACCTGGGAGCTAGCTTAGTGTCACGGGGTTACATTCTCACGACCTGTGCGGCACTCAAGTTACTCACACCTTCGCTCGAGCTCAGCCAAACTCGAATGCCACAAGGCTAAAGTAAGAATAATGCAAGAGAAATAGGAACTCGAAACAAATTTTGAGAGAAAAACACAATGTATTACTCTCGGGGTTTTTTGGGTTTACACAAGATTGAACTCAAGGATGGATGGTTTGGCAAATGAGCCAAACATCTCCTTATATACAACTTCTCCTCCACAACCAACGGTGGAGATCAAAACGATCTAATGCTCTATATTTACATGTAGACTTTTGGTACCAACCTACCTAAGATAAAACCTTTGCGGCTTCTACAACATCATCTCCCTAGGTTTGTACCTCCCATGGATAAACTTGGGCCTTCTTTGATGCACCGCGTACTTGGGCCGCATCAATTTGTCACGGGTTTTACTTTGGGCCAGACTCCAAATTCGTTGGTCCGTGACATTCTCCCCCACCAAAGTCGCAAACGTCCTCGTTGCGACCCTTGCGGTAAACCCCAACGTTGTCTTTGTCTCCGTACAAAGACAACCTTCATTCCGCACTTGCCTTCGCCTCGGGCAAGTGTGTCTTCCGTGCCAAATTTCCCTCGTGCCTCGAACTCTTGTCCGTATATCTCGTCTCGGACTTCTTTCGTCATTGCTCATGATGACGGGCACTTGGACTCGCTTTGGCATGTGTTCTCCCCTGCTCGACGTCCGGCAACCCTTGCACGTTTGAAGCAATCCTCCATGCTTCACTTGGCATTCAACCGGCGCATCATCTTGAGCCTTCAAGAGTTGGATAGAACTCGGATCCAACTCCTTCGTTTTCCCCCGTGGCTTCTCTTGTTTAGGAGGTTGCCTCGGTTTTGGCTTCTTGGGTTTCCCCTCTTGTTTGCCTTGCCCACCACCCTTGGTTGTAAGTCTTTCAACACGTTGCATGGTCGAGAGCACCTTCCCTTGTGTCCTCACTTCCCGTCGAACCATCGGGACCATGCAAGCACCATCCTCCTTTGCTATACACAGGATGCTAGCAAAGGGGATCGGGAACGCTTTCGTGTTATCAAGGAAGTCTGCCCCAAGCACAAGCGGGTAATCATCCATTGAAACAATGAAAAGGTCGCTCGTTCCCTTCCAATCTCCAATGCGAAGTCGTACACCTTCCGCGACTCCATGGATTGGTTTGGCTTTCGAATTTAGCGTCTTGAGCATTCCTCCCTCTTTGACGATCCGAAGACCAAGTCTCTTTGCCTCCTCCAAGAGACAAAGTTATGCGTTCCCCCGATATCGACCAAGGCACGAGTTGTGTACGATCCGATCAACACATCGACGTACACCAACCCCTTTGATGAAGACTTTACCTCGATCGCCTTCATTGTGTTAAACAACTTCAAGGTACTCATTCTCTATGCAGGTTCCTCTTGTACGGGTTCCTCTTCTTCCTTCGTGATCATAGCCGAGAGCTTCTTCTTCATCGAACAATCTCGAACACGATGAGGACCCTCGCACAAAAAGCATTTCACCTCTTTGGACTTCCCCGCGTCCTTTGAGGCACTCCCGTTCCATCCTCCTCGATCACCTTTACTTGAATTCCCCTTGCGTGGAAAGTTCGTGGGTGATTTGTTCTTTTCTCTTCGTTCTCCATCGTCCTTCTCAAGGAATCCCCGCGACTCCTTGAGTTTGGAAGGCTCGCCTTTCTTGAACTCGATGAATGACTCCGTCGCCGCTATGGCCGCCGCAAGAGATTGCACTTCACGTCTTTGCAATTCTTGTTGCGCCCATGGTTGGAGTCCATCCATGAAGTAGATGAGCTTGTCTTCCTCCGACATGTTCGGGATTTGAAAGAGCAATTCCGTGAACTCTTCACATAGTCCCGAATCGTACCTTTTTGCCTCAACTTCCGAAGTTGTAGCTTCGCCTCGTGTTGAGCGTTCTCTGGGTAGAAGTGAAACTTGAGGTCCTTCTTAAAGTCCTCCCAAGTTTCGATAGAGAAGACACCCATCTGGATGTCATTATAGTGACGACGCCACCACATGGTCGCCGTATCGGAGAGAAAGAGCACTGCCGTCTTGATCTTTCCCTCTTCGTCATCAATACCCATGTGATCAAAGTATTGATCCATGTTGAAGAGGAAAGCATCAAGCTCCTTCGCATCCCGTTTTCCTGAGAAGGCCTTTGGCTTGGGGACGTCAACACGAGATCCCTTCCCAAAGCTACCAACTCCCTCATTCGTTATGGCTGCCCGACATAGCGAAACGTTTTCCTTCATGACCTTCAACTCCTCTTGAAGAGAAGTTACCTCGGTGCGAACATCATCAAACTACGCTTGGAATTCTTTACGAAATTGGTCCGTGAGAGAGTTAAGAACACCTTGCAACTCACCTTTGAATGCGTCCTCCTGAGCATCAATGGTCTCGTTACTTGGCACGTCGTCCTCCAATCTCACCACCATCTTCCCCATGATGTCCTTCACCCTTTCGAGTCGTGACTTGAAGGATGTTAGGATATCCTTCGATTTTGCCTTCCCTTTGCGCATGGTGACATTCGTGGTGTTCACCTCTTCAACGAACTCGGTCATGTTGCTTTGATCCGCCATTCCCTTCTTACTTGAACCGCGCCTTGATACCACTTCCACGAAGTAGGATCGTTGCTCTGATACCACTTGTCACGGGATTAGATTCTCACGACCCGTGCGGCACTCAAGCTACTCACACCTTCGCTCGAGCTCAGCCAAACTCGAATGCCACAAGGCTAAAGTAAGAACAATGCAAGAGAAATGGGAACTCGAAACAAGCTTTGAGAGGAAAACACGATGTATTACTCTCGGGGTTTTTTGGGTTTACACAAGATTGAACTCAAGGATGGATGGTTTGGCAAATGAGCAAAACATCTCCTTATGTACAACTTCTCCTCCACAACCAACGGTGGGGATCAAAACGATCTAATGATCTATATTTACATGTAGACTTTTGGTACCAACCTACCTAAGATAAAACCTTTGCGGCTTCTAGAACATCACCTCTCTAGGTTTGTACCTCCCATGAATAAACTTGGGCCTTCTTTGATGGACCGCGTACTTGGGCTGCATCAATTTGTCACGGGCTTTACTTTGGGCTAGACTCCAAATTCGTTGGTCCGTGACATTAGGGACCGGTCTCTTGCTCACTAAGTACTTCCTGTACAGTTTGAGCTTCAAATAAACTCATTCACCTTCTTGAAATTCCCTTTCCGTTCTCCTCTTATCTGCTGATGAATTCATTCTTTTTTGGATTTCAGATGGTGCTTGAGCATTTGAATCAATTTCTTCCTCTCTATCAAAGTCTTGTTACATGGATGCATGGTGAATGCCCATACGCAGCTTCGAAAGGGGTCATATGGATAACACTGTGGTATGTGATGTTGTACCACCATTCAGCAAGAGGGAGCCAATCCACCCATTCCTTAGGTTTCTCCCCAACCATGCACCTTAGGTAGGTCTGAAGCCATCTATTCACAACCTCGGTTTGCCCATCCGTTTGAGGATGGTAACTCGTGGAGTGTTGCATCTCTAATTCCAAGCACCTGAACAATTCAGCCCAAAAAAGGCTTAGGAAAGATGGGATCTTTGTCACTAAGAATCTTCTTTGGCACACCATGTAACCTCAACACTAAGTCAATGAAGACCCTTGCCACTGTAGAGACTAAGTAAGGATGGGATAGAGTAATAAAGTGGCGATACTGGCTCAGCCTATTCACCACAACCAGTATTACCTCCTTGCCTCTTGAGCTTGGTAATCCAGATATGAAATCCATGAAGATTTTGGTCCAAGTATTTTCTGGCATGGGGAGGGGTAGAAGTAACCCTGGGTTGACAATGGTCTCATATTTATACCTTTGGCATGTGCCACACTCCCTTATGGACCTTCTGATGTCTTTCTTCACACCCTTCCAGTAGAATTGTTGTTCAGCCCTCTTCATAGGCTCTAAAACTCCTGAGTGTCTAGCCATGGGAACCTCATGCATTAGCTTTATTATTTTTTCCCTCAGGGAAGTTGAAGAGGATATGACTAGCTTCCCCGTCCTTTTCAACAATCGTTGAGATTAAGAATACTTTGACTTCCCTTCAGGGTCCCTCTGCAATTCTTCAATCGTCTTAGACAGCTTGGCATCTTCAATCTCGAAGAGATTCGAGAGCAGAATCTACCCTTCGCATGTGTGCAAACTAAAGAAAGCACCCTATGGCTTAAAGTAAGCACCAAAAACATGGTATGGCAAGATAATTGAGTTTTTTTTTATCCAAAGCGGTTACACAGTTAAGCTAGCAGACTCATACCTATTCGTAAAAGCTCGATGTGAGAAGATAGTTGCAATACTTGTCTATGTGAATGATCTAATCATCACCATGAAGAGGACATTAAACGGACGAGAACAAATCTGTCAGTTCAAAAATTTTAACGTAAAAAAAAGAAAATTCGATGACACAAAATATATATGAAATGATCATAGAAATATCAAAATGAAAAAGAAAAGTCGATGGCACATGAAAAATTATAACAAGGTATGAAGTTTATTCTAAATCAACATCTCCCGTAAAAGGGAATAAACGGAAAGCATAGAAATATGTACTTTCATAATTGTCCTCAACGAGCTTTTATATTTTAAAATCGTTGGAGAATAAGCTCATTGTCATTAAATACATCTCTTTCAATATATATCACCTAGTAGTCATTCATCCAAACATCTCCCATCCGATTACGTAGACGATTCTTGACAATCTTATTCACCCAATCAATCAATTAAAATTTATGCTTTTCAATTATTTTATTACTTTTAATTATGTCTAGAATTCTATGCCCCAAATAGTATTTTTTTTCTAGTGGGCTCATTAGGAGGGTTATATTGTAATTACATATATATATAGTCAAGACTTTTATAATTTTCAATGGGTTCATTTGCCCATCCTGACATAATGTGACTCCGCCATTGACAAGTCGTTGTAATCAGTAGATTCATACAAAATCCTAAGAAGTCTTACTTGGAAGAAGTACGGCGAATTCTAAGATATATCAAAAAAATCATTGACTTTGACAATTTATTTAAGAAGGAAGGACAATCTTAGTTGTCAGGTCTATATGATGCTGATTATACTGCAGATCATCGAAGCTCAACCAGTGATTATTTATTTAAACTTGGATCAGGGATTATCTCATGGTACAGTAAGAGACAACCAATAGTGTCTTTGTCAAGTACAGACGTAGAATATCGTGCAGCAGCTACGACAGCTCAAGAGTGCACGTAGTTGATGTAGTTGATGGAGGATCTTCATCAACCTATTAATTACACAATTCAGCTCTACAGTATAATCAATTAGAAATCCGGATGGCTGGGAATCCGATGTTTCATACTCGAACTAAGCATATGGAAGTTTATTCGAGAGAAGGTACTTCGAGGGAAGATCGAGATGAAATACATAAATATCAGTGTTCAAGTTATAGATATCTTTATGAAGGGACTTAGCAAGCTAAGATTGATGAATTCAGGAAATAATTTGGAATGACGACTCGTTCCGTGACAAAGGAAAGATTAGTCGTTGAGGGGGAGTATTGAACATTCACCTCCTAATCTTCCTAACTATATTTCCTAGTTCAACAAAATCATCTTAAGATTAACCTCCCTTTGTTGAATTAAGAAAGATAACCTTCATAGTTTTTAGAACAAGAAATTTAGTCAACTCTAAAAAGTTTAGTTAGTCTAACAAGAAGTTAGTTATCTTACTACTATATAACTATTATATAAGGGGGTCTTTAGCAAGCAAAAGAGTTTTGAGGAACAAGAGCTAGCTAGCTCCTGCTTTGATTGATTCGAATGAGCCAGAGGCATACTCCCGTGCAATCGGTCAAAAAAGGGTAATTCTCCTTAATTCTTCACTGTTACTACAGCTTTCTCAAGTCGTCCCGTCAATATATATTGTTCTGCTTCTAAATCAGAATCATCAAATTGTTATAAAAATTCACAACATTCGCATTACGGAATGAGACCATTGAATGGAGCAAATTAATAATTCAGTCCCATCAGTATCTCTACATCTGTTTCAAACTCGAGCAGTAAACTTTCATCATAATCATCATGTCCCTTCTTGACAAAGATTGTGCCATCTTGCAGCGTAACAACCAATTCCACAGGATCACAACAATATGAGCACGCCAAACAAAAGCAAACCTAGACAAAAAGTGTCTTCACCAGTAATAGTATAGTATAATATCATAGATGCGCTGCAAATTTAATCTGTTAGTTCGAAGTATGTCACTCATCTTTAATTTACCACAGCTCCTTCACTGGGGCAAAGCG